>VXAZ01007519.1:387836-449098 GCA_013399875.1 Gymnorhina tibicen
TCTTTTTTCTTTTTTTGTTTTTTTTTCTTCATGTATTTTTTTTTTTTTTAATTTCCACTTAGAAGGATAGTTTGGGGGTTTTGTTTTGTTTGCGGTTTTTGTTTTGTTTGCGGTTTTTCTGCACGAAGAGGCTACGGAAGCATCTTTAATGTGTTTCCTATTTTAAAAAATGACCGTCGTCTAAACAAATCAGTGTATTTATGCAGCGCCTTTATTCCCAGAGTAGTTTACAATGCGCGGCCCTGAGTTCGGGCACGGTGTCCTCCGGTGCCGTTCCCGGACTCCAGGTATTTCCAGGATCCAGGTGTGCGCACGTGACTCAGCGTGTCCCCTCCTGGGCACAGCCGCTGCGGGGTGAGGGCTGGCATCCCGACAGGGACACGCACTCCTTACCCAGGTGGAGTGGAGCGCTTTGGTCAGGCAGCCCTGGTCCAACCTGGAAAAAAAAACCGATTTAAAGAGAAACTACTTGATACCTCAATTATCAGTGCATCACATTAAAGGATTAATGAAATTACTCAGAGCTCTGTAAAGATGTCGAGTGATGGTATTTTGCTGTGCATTTCAATCACCTTTTGCATCTAGTCCCAGGGAGGTGAAGTGATGCGCCTTTCATCTTCAACCCAATGCATCTATCAATAGTTTCCCACTAAAACTGTAAAAACTTGAGTCAGAATCTTTGGATTTGGAATGAACCCCATATAGCAATTGTTAAAAATAATTAAAAAAAAAATTATTTTTCAAAATACCAATTTTGTAATCTAAGAGAAAAAAGTATTAAAACAACAAATTGGGGGGTTTTTTGTGATCTTTCACACACACTAAACTTCTAAAAGAACTTACCTGAAACCAGTTAGTTAAAATAAAGTGAGGGAAAAACAAACTTTAAAAGAATGTGGAGGTTACAGTTCATAAATTGGGGCCCAGTTGCAGCTTGCTGGTATCATATCCTTAAAACTCCATGCAGTGTTCCAAATCAGGATAGTCTGTGTGAAATGTAGCTCGTGCCTCCAGTAATCAAACTTTAGTCTCTGTTTTAAGTTAGATTATGTTATTTCCTGCTTAATTTATTAAATAAGTAACTAACTCAATTTCTCAATATCTATTTTGGAGTGATCAAATGCTATGAAGTAAAACCTTTCAGCGTACAGGGGAACTTTCATTCCCAATTCACGAAGCAAAAGCGTTCAAGTGGATTTAGGTGTCTACACATAGGCAGAACTGTATAAGCAAAGCTTTCACTTCTGACTGGGAAATACTGAAAAAACAAAAATTTTTAAAGCATAAATATAATAGAAATTTTATAGACATCATAAATAAGTTGGAAATGTTTTGTGTTAAAGATGCAAGTATTCACTTTCAGCTGATTAGATGCTCATGCACGTTATATGTATAAATAAAAAATAAGAATTAGTCACCACTTCCACATCAATATGAAAACCTAAGATACTCAATTGTTACATTTTAGGACTCTCTTATCTTGCCAAAGAAGAAGCTTGAAAGCATTAGTGTCAAGTAAGTATGATTTCCACACTGCCTCTTTTTAGCGTAGATACCAACCATGTTTGTTCTGCCACGTGTTGTAGAAAGGCCTGATATTTTAAAGTCATGTTCATCATCGCCCTTAAAAGTGTCTTCTTTCATTTATTCAAAATTTGTCTCCACCTTTTTTTGCCCGTTGAAAGTAGTATGTATATAAGCCTCTGGAAGGCTTTTCATGACTGCAGAAATGCAGAAATTAGGCATTTGTTTGAAGAAATTAATATGGTAAACAACAAAATTCTGCTAACACCCTTCCAATGGTGAGGTGCAATCTATTTTAGCAAGAATTGGCTAGAGTGTTCAAACTTGGCTTAGCTGAGTAATTACTTACTTATACACAATGTGTAGTTGGAATTTCGTAGTAAAATATTAAGCTGTGAGCACGCATTCTTGCTACTTTTTTGATACCAGTTCTAGATGTTTATCCATGCATTACAGCAAATAGAAGACTATATTGTTAAAAGGAAATTTCAGTTCTATTTCTCATTTCATCACTGCTTTTTAAGATTTCTTTAGGCTTGACCTTTTCTGTGTTTATATCCCACATAAAGGATTTATTTGTGACTTTTTTCAAATGTAAGAATAAGTTCAGTATAGCTTTAGTTGAATCATGGACATTAATGGTTTACATTTTTATATCTCAAAGTTAGATCAACGAACAGGATGTTTTCAACCTGTAGTAAGAAAGAAAATACCACCTCTAGTTAGCAAAGAATTTTTTGAGTAAAGCGTAGCTTCCTAACCAGTGCTGGAATGTTCAGGTTCCCACCAAAAGCTTATGTGACAGCATTGCTCAAAAAGTTATTTGAAAAAGTTCATGACACTGACAGCACCAAATCTTCCAGTCTGAAATCATGTTAAAGAAAAAATCTTAAACCAGCATACTTTTTCCTTGTTTTTAATGAAGTTGCATACATGACAGATACACTGGGAAAAAAAAGCCCAAACTCAGAAAGCTACTGGAATCTTGATTAGGGTGCCAGTTAAACTGGCAGGCTTGAAGCAAATCAATATTGTTTCAGTTGTTTCCTAAGGCTGGAAAACCAGACTGTAACTGTTGTAACCAAGCTAGATAAGCACAAGCTATTGGCACAACCTTCGTTGTACTTATAAAATAGGAGCCAAGAGCAAAAATTTTTGGAGGATCAGCTGGAAATGATGATCATAGTGGAATTTTACAAGGAGAAACATAAGAATTATGCATTGTGTCATGCCAAAACTCCATTGCCATACTTAAAGAAAGCTTGCTATTGAAAAGCAGTAATTTAGGCAAGGAGAATTACATAGGTGAATGTATTAGGTTATAACAATTTTCCATTATTTTTTTTCCTTGAAATTAAAACAAAAAAGGCAGAACCAAACAACAGATCTAAAGCTAAAATAGATAATGGCAATGAGATCTGACACCCCATGTCATACAGGATTAGCCTCTCATCACAGACACATAGTTTTTGTTGATTAAAAGCAAATATGTGAAAGCAGACATCAGCACCTCCCGTTGTAGTCAGGAGCTGGCAACCAGGGAATCATGTACCGCAGTTCTGGTCTATTTGCCACTTATTTGTACTTCTTCTGACACCTCGTTCCACGAGAATCTCTGACTGTAGGTGAGCAACTAAGTTGATACACAGTTCAGGACTGCTTGGAATGGGACCAGTAAACAGGTTCAGAGGGAACAGGAACTTGTTTACCTGGCTGCTGTTAGAAACACTAACTGGAAAGGTGCGTTATACTGGGGGTTTGGACACCTGACAGTTGGCAGCAGGAAAGTCCCAACCTGGTTTTGAGTATGGGCAGCAATGTTCTCTTTCAAAGAAAACAGAAAGTGCTGTGGACCAAGCAAAGAGAGAAGGAGGTTTTACCCTTTTAACCCCATCCTGCAGATAAAGTATTTCATCATATGTTCATTTAAAATAAAAACAGTTGCTTTCTGACCACTGACTAGAACACGGAGCTCTCTGAGCCTTAGACACCATGTTAAGAGGTCATTCTCAGTCTTGGGTTTTCCATCTCTGCTCCAGAGATCCCCTGATTCCCTACATATCTGCCAGCATTTCCAAGGAGACTAAGCAAGCAGAATGCTGCAAATTTCTGAAGCAGCAATCAGGACAAATTCTACATTTGTACTGAACTTGACCTGATGTCACCCAGCACTGCAAAATGGCCCAGAAAATCCTTTGGATTTCTGCCTCATTTTTCCTGAGTTGCTGTCAATTTCTGGAGGAGTAACAGAATCCTCACCTATGATTTTTGGAAAGGATCAGTTCCTAATCCCCAAAATGATCAAGCAGAACAGAATACAGCCTGTTTATACCATTTCTTAACTTTCTCAGAGTTCCTGCAGCTATTTGTACACTTTGATGCTCTCTTAGGGCCATTGGCAAGCTGAGCCAAGCAGGTGGATTTCTGCCCCTCTGAAGAAAACCCATGGATGCCAAGGGGCTCCAGCAGGCTGTGAAGGTCTATGTGACTGGGGGTCACAGCTCCAGCCTGGCTATCTAGACTTCTCCAGCACTGCTTTCATTCATCCTCATAGGCTTGCATCACTTTGAAATCTAGTAATGCAAGTACCATCAAAATCTCCATCTGAGATCTTGAGAGGTTTATAATTAACCCCATTTTTTAATCCTTGGTCCAAGTCATCAGTGTGGATGAGCCACACAGCAAAATATCCCAGTAGAGCCCACAATCTATCAAGATTCTTGGAGACAAAATCAGAACTGAAAAATTTTTGTTTAAAAACCACCTACCATTGCAAACGAGTAAATAGTAACATTAAAAAGAAATTACCATAAACTAGATTTTCACAAAAATCAGAAGCATCAGTGTTCTGGGGCTGCTACAGTCATCAACTCTTACACATCTGGCTTGACTCACAGCAGGCAGCACTAAACTAAGGATAATAGGATACACTTCAACATTCCACGTGTTATGGGAGGGACCAGAATATTGACCCACTATTTGGGAGGAGTGCTGAGATTAAAAATATGCCAAGAGCATCAGATTTTCTAACTGCTGCATTAGTAAAGATCTGCATGATTTTCATCAGTGCTGACATGGAATCAAGGGGAGCCAGTTTAAAACCAAGCCTGAGTATGATTAAAATAATACAGACAGTCTGCTGGCTTATTTTTAGTGCAAGAGGACAGTAATATAGCGACCACTGGCTAAAAGTTGCTCATCACACACGAATATTGAAAAGTCTCAGTTACTGATTTAGTATCTCACAGGTCCAACTCAAGTACAAGTTTCAGCTCTTGAGGAAATCACCAATGAACAGGAAAGTGATGAAATCACTACTTAGAGAATCGAATGTCAAAAATTTCATCTAGATTAAAAAAATAAAACGTTGCTTAAATTTTCCATGAAAAACATACACATATAGGTATTAAAATGGTGGTTTTCCTTCTACACCATGGCTTAAACCAGTCATCACAGGAGTTGTCAGCAGTATTTTTTATTTGCTAGAGCACAGCTGTATCATGTTGTGGCAATTAATGTACTTTCAGGTTTTGAGTTGTCTCCACAAACAGGAACAGTCTAAACACAGCAATATTTATTCAATTATTTAGCATTCTTCTTAGCATTGTGGCACAACAGTGTTACTCACTGCTTGTGCAATAAGCTTTAAAAACGTGGCATTTTTAACCTGGCAGTATTATTTTAATGGCTGAACAACAAGGAGGGGGGCATGGAAAGAAAGGGCTGACTGTACTGTAATGATACAGCATCAATCAGCAATACTCACCAAACTGTACCGTCTTCGGCCTGCTGCACAAGGCTGAACCTACTGCAAACATACTCCAGGCACCTGTGGGAGAGATCTATAATGAGAATGATGGAAACCACCAATTTAATAGGTTTTATTTAGTGCTATCATATTTCACTGCATTAGAAAGCACGAGTGCTTTAAACAGGTGACTTTACCAGGTAAGCACATTGCCAAAACTTGTTCCAAGAATATATTTTCTTTAATAATACACTAGTCTATAATAACCTACAATAGTAACTTAAACTGACATTATCTAAAAAATGTAAGATCCAATATAATTCAATTAAATACCAATCTAACAATTTTTATGCAAATTACTTTACTCCATCCTGCACATTCCTTTATCTCTGGAGATCATTCTCAATTTCCTTTTCTGTAGCTTTTCTAGCACTACACTGCATTTTGTTAATATCACCACTGAAGCTTGAAGACAATATTTCAACTTTTAAGCCTACCAGAAAATTATAGTTAGATTTATACTGGCTTTAGTCACACAACTTTGCTTTCCAATGATTTTTCGAAGTACTTTCCCATAAAGACTAGAAAGTTCAGACAGGCCACCAGCATTATTTTTGGCCTATTCTGAATTTCAGACTTGTTCTTGAGTCTATTAATAACCTTTGTACAAGAATGTTCATTAGAAGGAAGGCTATTAGTTCATCCTAGATTGCCAGACTCTTCCCATTTTAAGTCCCAGTTGCTTATAACTTTGCCAAACACTAAATGCTTGGGCTGAAATTTTCCATGCCATGTCTGTGTCTCAATCTGAGATGTGTTGGAAAATTTCAGCTAAAATAAATAGAATGCTTTCCAAGAATAAATATTGGGGAAAAACATTCTCTTTTACTGGGGAAGGGGGGGAAGGGGGAGAAGGAGAAAAAAATCAAGAGGTATTTTCACTGCAGAGCTCACTTGTTCCAATTCACTGCCCTGAAATTGGCAGGAAGGAATAAATTTGTTTAGAATTACACTTCTTTTTTTTACTTTCTCTCTGAAGATCAACTGAGTATGGACTACTTATAAGCCTTTGAAAAATTTCTGCCTATGTGAATTTACTGCAACATGGGATGGGAAAGAACTTCCTGATGGGCTGAGATCAGTCCCATGCAATTCTGATGTGTACAGTAGATGCCCAGGCCCAAGAGCTCCACAGACAATCCTGGCATGTGCTCCTGCAAGTCCTTGGCCAGACACTCTGTTGTATTGCTCTGTTACACCAAAAACACAAAGCATGAGGTGAAACCCATTACGCCAGTTCAGTGCAAAGAAGGAGGCAGAAGAAGCTGGAGAAAGAGATGGGAAGGAATTGCTAAAAGCGTCATTAAATAGCATTTCAAGGTGACCTAAGGACCGGACAAACTGCAGGGGATGGCAATGGCCCTTTGCAGTTTCATGGGGTTAGATTCTTCTTGCCCCAAGTCTGGAGTGCAGTTCTGGCAGCAAATAATCACTGGCAATTACATCCACACTGAGAAGATTTCCATCTCTGGCTTGGGCATTGCTGGGGTAAGATTGTGAACAGAAGACATGGTAAGTCTCTCCAGTACTTTAGTAGACCTGCTGCTGCCAACACACTGGAGGAAGTTGATTAATTCAGGAATCAGAAGAACAAGACCTAGCCCTGCAGCAGCAGCTGCAGTGCCTACAGAGAAAGGGGGTCAATGGGAAGAGAAACCTGGATTAGACTGGTAGTGTTTGAGTCTGCAGGAACAAGGGAAGACTGCAATGCTCAGCAACCCCCATATGGCACACATGTGGCACCTCCAACTTACATATCCAAATGATTTCAAGAGGCAAGGCTGTTCTGCTATCAGCCTTCCAAATGTACAGGGATATTCATCTTCATAAGCCATGAGAGAAAAGATGGGCAGAATTGCCAGATTCATGATGGGCAACAAACTTTGTGTCAGGGTCAGTCATAAAGAATGAACAAAATTCCAGCTTACCTGAATTTGGTTTTTGAATTGTGTAAGTTGCAGTTGCTTCCTATTTTGGTGTTTTAGCCAGCTTTGCTCCCATATTCCACAAAGCCCTGGCACAGCCATTATGGTTTTTAAATCCCTTTTGTGCTTAGCAGCTTCTGGTGTCTTCGCAGGGACAACATACAGTCAGAATCACTCCAACAGAGTCCAGAGCATTACTGTTCTTCTTCAAAGGCCTCTGGTGCAGTTGGAAGGCCTTTGTTGTCCGTGTCATAGATATCTGGCTGCCATCCACCAACCTTTGACTTGCAAGCAACAAATGAAGTACCTGCAGATCTGGTGCAGGCTGTGAGAACCAACTTCTAAATAGCAGCCATAGCCCACTTCTGTCCCAGTTCAGGGGTTACAATAAATTCTTTGGAGTTGAAGGGGTTTGGGGTATGTTTCTACACAAGTTCATGAAAACTTACTTTTGCATGTGGAAATTCTGGAACCATTGCTGGTCAAAGTGAAAAAATCATATAAACCCCTTATGTTTCCTCCTCATGTGAGCCCTATTGATATGCCTGATCCATTTAAAGAGAGATACAGCTATGACATCAACCACTTGTTTTCTCCGGACGCAGAGCTCCCAGCGCTGCTGAGGGATTGCCCATCACCAGCAATTGTGGTGCAAGGACAAAATGCTCCTCTGATAGATTCGCAGCTGTTTTGTTCTGCTACAGATAGATAAAAGTGAGCATCCTGCTGAGCCATTGAAGGCAGGCAGTGTGCCACATATTGGTGCTTATTCACATTCCACTTCAGATGGCACCAGGACAGCTGGGAGAGATCCCTGCAGGCTTTAGCATCACCCACAATATTCAGAAAGTGAAGATGTCTGGGCTGTTGTGGTAAAAGAAAACTGTGAATGGAGAGGGGTAGTTTGTAGGCCTTGAGTTCAGGGCAAAGCCATGGAGTTTACTTGCTGTGGAGAATTGATGGAAATTAGAGGTAAAGTACTCTATCTGCTTCTGCTGTAGAGGTCCTGTATGGTGGGGGAAAAAAATTATGATCTTTTCCACAGCTAGACACCTAACCATGTGATGCTTCTTTTCTGACTGGAGATTCAAGATCATCTGAGGGATTGCAGAGCTGTCACAGCTGGAACTGAAGTAACTGGGAATTGCAGCTTAGGCATATAAAGTGCAATAATAAAGTGATGAGCTCTTGGAGCTCAGGAACCTTGAATTCAGCCTCTGACATTTGTGAATGTTTTTAGCCTCAGGTAATTCCTATGAAAGACAAGCAAGCTGTTTGACAGACCAGCCAGTTTAAGGAGGACCATGGAAGGGTCACTATTGTAAAGGAGGGATACCTGTTGTTACCTATGACTGTCATCCACTGTTGTTACTTAGTTGGGTGTGAGAATGGGTATTTGTGTTTATATGAAACTGTTAGACTGTGTGAGTGAATGAAAGCACCTTAAACAATTATCTTCTCAAAGTAACAGCATGTATCACAAAAACCCCAAAAAACCCAACCACAAAACCCACACCAGAGTGATAAACTGAAGAAAGGAGAAAAACCATATTACTACATGTTCCATGAAATGCTGCCTCAAAAATAATAAGTTGTCCTCACTTCCTTCAAAAGCTATCCTGCACAAAAAATGGAAAGAGTGCAGATTTTTTAGTTTATGGCAGCAATAACAATGTTTCATATATCAGAGCATCTTTGAAAACCATCCCAATTTTCCTTTGCATTGTGGATAGATACACCTATCTCTGGAAGAACTGTTAGTGAATCATACAGGTTACTGCACTTCTGTTAAAATCATTAGGAGTAGAATTAGAATTTTGCAATTGAACAAACGCAATTCTCAGCCACGTCAATCTTGATGCTTAGAAGAAGGGTTCAGCATAAACTAGGCAACAATATTTTTAAGTGGTTTTCTTTCCTGCTCAACTATCTCAAAATGAACAAACAATCTAATTTTATTCTTTTTTCTCCTCACGTAAGTGCATGAAAGTGCACAATTTAACCATTGCATAGTCTTTGTTTTGCATATGAACAATTTGAAATAAACATTTATTGTTGACTTAACAAAATACCCTGAAGTAGAGGAGAAAGGACTCAGTGCCATTGAGCACTCTGCCCTGACTTAGATCTCTTTCATACAAAGGCTTTGTTGACCTGTATAAGAGTTAGCTTTTGCTTAACTCTGTAGGAGTAATATGTTCATAAACTAATGAACATATAGTTCATAAACTAATGAATACTTTAGTAATTTAGGATACATATATGAACACAATAAAAACAAATCCTAAGTTAAAAAATTAGGGTCTCTATGGTCAGGCATTTCAATAATTCAATGCACTAGTGACTTATCAATGCAGAAGAATTCTCTCTGGTGGCATAGCCAGAACTACTTGATGAAGGTTTCTGTTCCACAAAGGAAACGCTCAATCAGTCATCATGCCTGAGCTAATTTTGAGTCTAACTTCACTTCTTGAGTGTCTCAGGTAAGAGCTTGATCTCTCAAATTCATATTGTACAATTATTTACACTGCTTTTGCTTGCTTAGAAATTAAGAAGGAAATTGGCAACAACTACAGTGCATATAAACTTTGTTAAATGCTTAAGGAACCTTAACATAGTTAAGTCTTTTTAATGAGGGAAGAAATCTTAACTATGCTAAGACACTGTAGATGCTTAAGGCTCCTTAGGAATTTAGAGTAGCCCAGCCATGCTAAGGCACTAAGAGCTTAAAGAAACATTAATTGGTTAATAAGCCGTAAATTCTTAACCAATCTTAAAAGAGTTAAGTGCTATAATCCCAAATGCTTCATTCTTTTATCCAGTCAAAACAGTCAATGAGACCAAAACTGTGAGCCTCTGAAGTTCAGTATAACTTTCCTTTGTACTGCTGGGCTGAAGTCTGCAGCCAAAGTCTGAATCCATGCTCAACCAAAGCTTCATGGCCAGGGATTTCAGCCTGCTTGGAATTAATGTCTCTCTGCCCTGTGGATGAATTTGTACTAAGAGTTCAGTTCTAAACACTGGTTACTTGAAATGCTAACCAAATGTCTTTTCTGATTTTTTTTTTCTGTGGCTATTTCATACTAGTAAAAGTAATTTACTGATCCTTCCTGGTTAAATACCATTAGGCCAAAAACTCAGTAGAATATTGTTTAAACAGTGCAGTCACTATAAACAGAAATGTCTGACTGTGGGGTCAGTAAGCCAAAGGGAATGTGAAGATTAAGGCAATGTTCCAGGAAAATTTATAGAATTAAATTATCCAGACTAATTTAAAATATTATGTCACAATTACATATATATGTATATATGTATATATGTATGTATGTATGTATGTATGAGAAAATAAACATATTTGTTAGAAAGCAGTGACTTCCTTGCAATTTTAGTAATTATTTCAGGATGAAGGGAGCTTTTAAAACCACCTAATAAATTTGGGTAGACTGATCCTGTACAATGCTGCTTTACTGGTAGCAACAGATTCCCCTCATACACATCAGATTTCATCAAATGTAGTGCTGTTTACATGTTTTCTGAGTTCTTGTAGAAAATTAGTTTATGACCAGTAAGACATCCTCATGAACAAGTAGTAAATTTTGGACATTGCTCATAGCTCCTTAGTATAGAAGGGCTTTACACACAAAGCCCTGCACTTTTCGGACAATCTCTCAGAAGAACTGTGGCTCTATTGCCAGTAAAAAGTTAAACTGCATTTTTGCAGTTTTGAAGTAAATCAGAGGTCATTTACTGAAGAGCGGTTATGCTTCTAATGAACCTCTAAACTAGGTTTGAGAGATTTTCTGTTTCTTTTTGTGTGCTTTGGAGGCCCCTTAAGCAGCAGCAGCTCATAGCCAGGTGTGGTAGAGCCCAGTTCAGGTGTTTGGTGTGACATAATGGAAGGGAGAAAACAGGCAATAAATGAAAAAAAAACCCATCAGGTTTGGTGCCACTGAAAGAAGATGCAGTAGACAGTCTTAAGGCCTTAAAGAAAAAAGATGAAGAAAATCACGTAACATTAACCCGGTTTGATGCAATTCTCAGCTAGAGAGTTGTGAGTACATGGACAAGGGAACATGTGTCCAGAGAACGGAATCTGCTTGTGGGGCCACATCAAGGGTTCACAATGAGGGAGAAAGCAAAGGAGGCCAATTACCAAACACTGAACATCCTGGAAACGTAGTATGTGTGTTTTTGACCTGCTGAGGTGGCTCCACACGGCCTCAGAGCTTCCTGGCATTACCAACTGTAAGTACTCAAAAGTGCCAGTCAGCCTTCAAAATAGGATGACTTTAAAATAGTTATATTTGCAAAAATAAACATCTTATGTGCTTTTTTGATTACTATCTCTATGGTCAGAAACAAGTCAAAGTTTGAGTCAACTTTTTTCTCTATAACCATCTAAACTAGAAATCATAATTAAAAATACATTGTTTAAAAAGGTGGCATTTCCCTCTTCTATCACTTCAGTGGAAGGGCTGGGACAAACGTGCAGCTTCCATGTCCATGAGCTAATCTGTCTAGCTCTGCCCTGTTCCAGTCAGTTTTACTGGAACAAACTGTAATTATGCCCTTCATTTAATGTTTGCTCTTGCCTGAGTGTAACTCAGCTTAATAGTGCAATTGCTGTGGATTTAATGAACTGCTCCAACAAGACTGGTCTGAGGCCTGCCGGAGGCAAGGCAAGAATCATTACTGCTCTTTATTATACTTACAATTCATAACTGCAATATTGCTTCTTTTCATCCAGCAACTAATTCCTAAAACTTTGAAGTCTAAGAAGGCATTGCAAGTTATACAATACCTACCCATTACAAGTTTCCTGGATTTTGAACAAAGACATGTAGGTATTTAAAAATTGCAAAGCAAATCTCTGTTAAACAGGATAAATACGTTTGAAAAAAGGTTGTTTTCCCAAAGGCTAACACTCTCTAAATAGCTTGTAAAGTTACGTGTTTTATTTTATCTGTAGATAGTTTTGAAGGACAATTTATGCTTTTTAGGTATGAGAATAGACTAATTTTTCCATCCTTTATTATTGCTGTAATTAGATTAAATTTTTTCCAAAACTCAATTGAAGTTACATGTATTATAAACATAAATGTCACATACACACACAGACGTATCTATGTACATTTCAAGATTCTCTTGGCTGGCATGAGGAAAAAGGTAAAAAGATAAAAAGATGGAAGATAGACTGGCAAAAATATTGTCTCTGGTGAGAAGAGACTGTCTGAGCCAGCAGCTGCCCAGCACACCCAGGCAGGTTCCTGCTCAGCCTCACTCCAGCCTGTTTGGTTTGAGCAGAGCTCAGATTCCTGTTTGCTAATCCTTTCTAGCCAATTTTGCCATGTTATGGTTTATCTGTCGAGTCACTTTTCCCAGGCTAAACTGATTCAGGTTGCTCAGGAAATTTGTTTGGTTTGGTTTGGTATTTTGGCATCAATTTTAAATCACATTTCCTCCAACCTTTATATGATTATTGCCACTACAGAGACTTCTGGACAGTGAACAACTGCAGCTATTACAGTGTTTTTCCTAGAGCTTTGGGGAAAAGATTGAGGAGAAACAGATCCTAGTGTACTGGAATCTTTTCCTTTCCTTCCACCTCACTGTACTAAAGGAATAGCATCTCCCAGCTGTATCTGATACCATACTTGTGTATGGAACGCTGATGGGTTTGGATATTTGTAGTTAAAAAAAAAAAGAGTTGTGCCCTGATATTTACTCAGTGTCAAAGCCAACTTACTTTTTTGATGGTAGGAGCTACTCAACAGGTGCCAAGGTTGAAACTGGTGAGAGTCTGTGAATGCTATTTTGTTAAAATAAATTGGTAACTCTGTGCATTTAACAATATGCAATTAGGCATCTGAGAGTGGCTGGTGCTAGAAACCCACTATGCATTTATTTTCTATTTGCACTCAGCAGGTCTCATTTAGGTCATTACTGTTGCCTGTATTCAGCAACAAAAGACAAATAAAGAGCTTCTTTCTTTTCAGAAGGGTCACTGTTTGTGTTTCTGCTTCTGATACAAAAATTTCTACTGTGAATTCTTGATCCATTTCCTTATTTTGACAGCTTTTATACCTCTGTATGGCTATTTATAAAATAAAGGTGGGGATTTTTTTTATGGCATGGTGACTTTTCCCAGCTATTTGCTAGTTATCTGATGCCACAAGGAAAATAATTAATGGATAGTCTAGAGATCTAACGAATTTGAATGCATGCTTACATTCTAATGAAGTCCATAGGTCTTAGTGCACAGTTGAGTACTTGGCTGTGCGCAGAAGAAAAAACGCAATTAAAAAAAGCATGCAAGCTAAAATCTTAAACAAATTCAAATACGCTGTGTCAGAAGTAATCTCTGGAAAGAGTATATATTTTAGCAGGGATATTGCTTTTATTAAGAGTTGTGTTTAATCTCTAATTCACTTACTTGTGACATACCTTCTTCTCTCCCCCATTCTACATATATGCAGAGAAGGAGCAGTCTGTCGACAGACAAACATATATAATGAGGTTTGCAAGACGTTTCTAGCAGCAGGCATGCTTTTACATCTTCTGTAACATCAAACAATGCTAGCCTGTTGTATTTTTTCCTAGCAGACTCAGGTGAAAGAAACAAACTTCCATTTGTGCAATTTGCACAAGCAAAAGGCCAGTGGAGCTAACTTTAAAAATCTCGCGCTGGTGCTGAAATGAATGAGCGGTGTTGCTCTGTTCCAAGGATGCCATAACAAATAAATGATAGCACAGAGCAGTACACTGCAGTGGCCGGGGGATGGGCCCCCTTTGCTTCTTCCCCAGCTTTTCTCTGGTGAGGATTTACGTTTCTGGGCCATGATGGTGCTGAGGCTGTGCGCCATCTCTGAGCCAGTGCAGGCTCTTCACAGCACCTGGAGGACCAGCATCACCACACACAAGCCTGTGAGATGGACAGCTGCCCATTAGGACCCCAGCCTTTAAATTGGGGAAATGGGTTTAGGTTACCTTGCTTGAATTGCATCCATATTTTTCAATACCATTAACATTTAGAAACTCTTACACAAACCATAATAATTTGGATGATTACAGACCAGAGTGGCTCATCTTAGCTCCCCAATAAGACTCGTTTATTTAACACCAATATTGAAGGAATTGGAGTAAGAGAAATCTGTGGCTGGAAAGGAAGAAATTGCACATATGAGGACTCTGGATCTAACATATTACATCAGTTTTAACCTAAGGGAGAATTTTGTATCATGAAAATCCAAAACCCATTAATAAAACCCTAGCAGCATCTCTTTTTAGCTAAATCAACAACATTTTCAGTTCTAGAAATTTAGAATCATTCAACTGCCTTTTCATAGATGTATATGTGGATGGCCATACATTCTTCTTTATCAGCTTCCAGTATGAATACGGAGCCAGAGACAAATGAGAGTGTCACCTACAGTCAGGGCTGCAATAAACTATAAATAAATAAATAAATAGATAGATAAATAAATAAATAAATAAATAAATAAGACCCACCAAACCAAACCCACCCCACCTAACCACCTTTTCAAAAGTGAGATTGTCATGAATGTGGCAAGTCAGACCTTTAAAGTCTTTTCAGCTGCGCCGGAGGTGTGGAAAACAATCCGTTTAAGACAATATTCCAGACAAAGACTTTGTGGTGACGCGGGGGTTAATTACAAACAACAGAGGTTCATTATCCATGCCAGAATGTTGTGTTCTCACACAAAAGGCGCTCTCACTTGTTAAATGTCTAGCCTAGACTATCAGAAATTGCATTACACTTGCTGCCCCTCCCCTTATTCCCGGACTTTCTTACTCTGGCCTTTTTTTTCCCTTCCTCCCATCTCTATTGAAAGACAGTAATTAAACACTAAAGCCTCTCAGTTTCTGCAGCACTGCGGGGGAACTCCTCCCTGTAATAAGCACCAATTACTGGCTGCGACTGCAGCTGATGAAGGATTATCCTCTCACTGAGCTACGGCAAGCTCTAGAGTATAATCTTCAATTAGTTCAATTCATGGAGCACACTGGCAGGCAGGCCACTACGTTTCCCACGACTTACACAAACAGCCTTTCTTTGACGCCCCTCAACTCTGCACAGATGGTCCCAGCACTGTCTGTTGCAAAGTTCAGTGCATCTGGCCCCTAAACCCACCTAATGCAGGCAGCAAAACAAAGCCTGGGACTCAAGTGCCCTACAGTACCTATTTGTTTCAGTAGCAGCAGGCTGGCCTTTTTTTTTTCTTTTCTTTTTTTTCCTTCTTTTCTTTTTTTTTTCTTTTTTTTTTTTAATTAAAGAAAGAGAAATTATTCAAGGAGTCAGAAAACAGGTGGATAAACAAAAAACAACCAACAATCTTCTGGACTGACACTATAAATCACTTCTAGTCATTTTAACTATGCTTGAATTTTTAATAACCCAGTCTTACAATAATGTAAATAATAGGTCTGCAACAGCTAAGAGATAGGGAGAGCAAAATTAAAAATCTATGTTTAGCTCTTTTTCTTCATGCTTAGATATTGCAGATATCCTCAAGAAATAGTTGATTTGGGGTTTTTTTTACAGTGTATCTGTTCACTACTTGGAACAAAGGCTTTTGTGAAACCAGATTTACTTGGGGCTTTGACTTCTTGCTTCTGCATACGGATATTTTATACAGTCTATGTATCAACTTTCTTTAATTGCTGAACCTAAAAGTAAATACAGTGGTACCCCAAAGCAGGTAGATTTTAATTAATTGTCAGTGTGCCTTTATGTATGTTTTTGATAGTGGAAGACTTTGCTGTATGACTGCTAAACACAATAATTAAATAGACTAAAATAGATTAGTTCCACTGACATCATCATCTTGCACACTGACTAATTCTGTTGCCACTGCCTTTGCTTCAGAGGAGCTGCCAGGACCAGAAGGCACAATGTAACTAAAGGCACAATGCCCAGAGCACCTGCTTCTATGGCCTGGTACGTACATCCGAGGGATGCAATTTCCACTACTGCCTCCACGTGGCTGCCTCAGCAGAAGAGAATGGGATTTTTTCCAAAATCAGAGCAGGTCCTCACCTGTAGAGAGGTTGTACAGCCTTGCAGGATGACTTACAGCAGATAGTTAGCCATCTTCATTTGCTTGGGGTATATGGGCTCTTAGATGTCCTCAGATCTGGAAAAGCACTTGTATGTCAGAAAGTGTATCTGGCTGGGTTTTTTCCAACTGTACTAACTGGGATTTAAAAAAAGATATTATTTTAACGCTTAAAGCTTGCCTCAGTAACATTCTTATACTGTCATTTATATAATCCTGCTGAAATACCTCTATATACACTTCAATCATGAAAAAACCCAAGTCAGACAAAACCACCACATTTGTTTTAGCTGAGCTGTTTATTTCAGTCTGGCAAAAAAGGCCAAAAGTAAAGTGTAGGTCCAGTTTGTGAAATGCCAGCTTTCGTATAAATGCTCTCTAGCTGTTCCTCCCTGTTCTACTGCCCGAACTGTTCAAATTATACAGTGCTGTAGGTATTTTCAGAAAGAATTTAAAAAAAAAAAAATCAGCCATTACCCTAAGGAGCACAGAAGTTGTATTTGCAGCAATTCAGACTTTTAGACTTCAAGTGCCCCAGGCTGGTAGTATGTAAACACAATCTCCAGATAAGGCAGAGTACTAATAAAGGGGATCTTGGAGAGAACGCCCTTCCTATTTCCTATAGACCCAGGAGTAGAAGGAATCAAAGTTATAGATTTCTAATATTTGGGGAGTGATTGAGCACCCTGCCATTATGAAATCAAGCAAATGTAAAAGAAAAATTGTGCATAAAGTTAACTTCCCTTTCTGCTGGGAACCCAAAGGGGAAAAGAAACTCCAAACCATAGTGAACAATGGGCTGCTCTCACTTGCCATGTGGAAGGTTTTTAAGTGTGAGGCCTTACGTGCATGTTTATCTCCCACATCTGGTTGTTGAAATGGGCACTTAGTTTTATTACAGTCATGAGACTGTCTTCAGTGCTGCTATAAACACCCAACTGTAGGATTTGATCAGATTCAAGTGTCGTTTTTAGAAGTATATTTACCATGGGCCCCAATTCAAAAGCATGGAAGATGGGTTTAATTTATAACTTGATTGAGAGACAGTGAACTGAGCCTGAGATCACACTAACCTTACAAACCTGGCCTCTAGCCAGCTGAATTCCTACACTGACCATCTGAGCAGTTTAAAGGTGAAATTGTCTGATGATGCAAAGATACATGAAAGAGAAGAGCACTCTGCATCTGAACTCCTCTGACTTCGGTCATCCACTTTTGTCTTCTCCTTCCATAATTTCTCTCATGTGGAACAACTTATTTGGCTCACTCTGTAGCCAAGTAACACACAACACAAAATGGGCTCATGTTCTCTTTTGTCCACTTGGCACTTTAATCACAGAGAAGCACACAGAGGCAATTACAAGTAAGAGAAAAGTTTCCCTCAAATTGGTGTGACCTCTGAACTTCGAGGAAACAGAGAAGAAACTAAGCAAAATCGGTGGGAAGAGTCAAGTGACCACCTAATTGTTGATCCTTGTCACTTACAGCTGGGGTAGGCAGCAGGTCATGACCATCACATGGTGCAAATCTTGCCTCTGCTGCACAGTGAAAAGGTCATGGGTATTACAGCTCCATTTTCCACTCAGGGGGAAGTAAAAGTAAAATAGGAAGGTGAAAATTATCAGGCCCGTAACAATTTTTTTTTAAATTGTAAAGCACTGAACAGATAAACAGACTCTGTACAGCTAATGCAAAACACAAAAGGATGCATCAGAATCTCAAGTTGGAAGAGATCCATAAGGATCATCAAGTCCAGCATCCTGAGAACATAACTTCTGGACTGAAAAATTTGCAGGGTTGGCTATAATGGTACATGTAAAAGATGGAAACTAGAGAATATTCATATGAAAATAAGATGACACCAAGACTTGCTGGGGACACTTTGGTTAACTGTTGATAATTTTTGTCTAACCAGAATAAAAGGAGCAGTGCAAATATAAGCAATTGTGGTAGTACCTTCGTTGAGGGATTGTATCTTGGATTCATTTTCCTCAGTGATCTAGTTTAGTTTAAATTTCTGGTTTGGGCTCTAGACCCTATCAAGTGCCATATTCAGATAGCAGGATAGCAGGAACTTTGCTTCACCTCATAAATCACCCCATAGATCTTTTTATATGTATAGATACATTTATTTACCTGTATTTAATGTATCTGTTGATAGTCTATGGCTGCAGCCTGTGAACTGCCACGAGCAGCACTGGGAATGAACCACAGGAACTGGAGGTCTGTGTGCCATTGCAGGGGTACAGTCTCGTTGGGATCACAGACATGGTGGGATAGCTCAAACAGGAGTGGCAGTGGCTGGATACAGGCTCTGTGGGAAGGACAGGCTGGGAAGATGAGGAGGGGGAGTTGCTCAGTATGAGAGAGCAGCAGGAATGTGAGGAGCTGTGCCTGGGACAGACGGGGAGCCAGTGGGAGCTTTGGGGTCAAGATTATAGGGCAGACGAGCACAGGAGATGTGGTGGTGGGTCTTTACTGGGGTCTGCCTGGTCAAGGAAAGCCATTTTCAGACTGCTTCACATCCCCGTACCCTGATCCTTGTGAGAGGCTCGAACCTCCCCTGGATGGGCTGAAAGGTGCCACAGCAGGACACAAGAGCAGCGCTGCTGGAACTGATCCTTTCAACAAGGAGGATCATGTCAGGAAAGAGAAGGCTCGGGGCAGCAGACAGTGAAGTGTTTGTTTAGAGCACAAACCAGCAAAGAACAGCAAGTTTCAGGGTTCTGATCACCTACTTAAGGTTAGGTGCATGCTTAAAAGCTTTCCTGGATCAGAGCCATTATTGGCCATTAATATATACACTGGGAAAAAATCATGCCAAATAGGTTATAATGCATCTAGAGAGCAAATTGAGTCTTGAACGCTGCACATGCATTATTGTGCTCTGACCTGATGAAGCACACGCAATTATAGTGTTTGCTTTAAATAATGTGCCATATTTCATGTAAACGCCATAAACAGGAGGCAAGCTGGACAAAGAATTGTGTCATACCTTTTAATTGAGAACAGGAGGGTTTAAGATTAAAAATCTCCTTGGATAACACCAGTCATGCCCCTTTATAAATCGCTGAATTTGTTAAAGGACAGCTTTCTCCTAGGAAATACAAATAAAGCCTGATGTATTATTACTGACAATATTCGTAAGACATTAACAAAGTTTGCAACCAGCATTATTAACTGCACAATAACAGGGGCTTTATTCATCAGGATGCGCATGTAATTTATTCCATGTAAAATTCGTTATCACAAATATCAAACATGCTGTGGATAATAAATGACCAAGCAGAAATAAAACAAAAGGAGCTTTGTTTCAAGACACAAAAGAAAATTGACCCTTTTGATTTATTTGTTTTTCTAAAGAAAGGAAATGCTCATTTAGCAGATTAAAAATGAAATAGGGAAGTTGAACAACAAAAATCTTGATGAAGACAGTATTTGTTAGAACTGCATGGAAAGATAACAAGTGATTATAACAGAAAATGTGAACAGTCCAATATAACACAAGTATGATCAAAGCTGTGAAAAAAGCAATTAAGCTGTTTTGACACTTGACTGATGTGTTGAATGTGTGTGTGGATTTGAGGCATTTAAACTACGTTCATGAACAATTCTGTTTACAGGGCACCTACTAGCATAGTTTTCTTTCATCTTGCCCTACAAAGCAAA
Organism: Gymnorhina tibicen; assembly: GCA_013399875.1. Classification (NCBI taxonomy): domain Eukaryota; kingdom Metazoa; phylum Chordata; class Aves; order Passeriformes; family Artamidae; genus Gymnorhina; species Gymnorhina tibicen. The sequence goes on from VXAZ01007519.1 coordinate 407,840, forward strand.
AAGGAAAATATTTCAAGAAACAGTGTCACTGGATAAATCAGATTTATTTGCTACACTTTATTAGACTATGGATACTTTATATTCCCATAGGAATAATGTCTTTAAGTTACTGAATAATTGGAAGATTTGTTGTAAACACAGGGTGGAAAAGTAGTTCCAGAGCTTATGCAATCTCCTTTTGGCGAAACGTCTTTATGTAAATAACCGAGTTGCTCAATATGCAAGCCTACCAAGGTAGCTGGAAGCTTTGTTCTTTCCAGGCTACAGGAAAAAATAGAAATAGGGTTTTTTAGTGTCTAAATCCAAGACAAAAACTGCATCCTGAAGGCTTTTTAAAGTCCAATATAATTCAATAACAGTTTAGATGAGACTAGAATTAGACTGAAATTTGTCAGACAGTAGTTTGAGACGTCATCTTGAAAAGAAGAACTGTAAGGTGGCAGAGGAGAGTTGTTACTAATTGTTACCACATTTTTGATGCAAGAGCCTAACTGCAGGAGTCAAAGGCAGTTTTTCCATTGATTTCAGTGAATTCAGGGTTTCATGCCTATCATTTGTGCTCTTAAATGCTCGAGTCTTTTTTTTTTTTTTTAAAGTTACTATGTGAGGTGCTTGACCGGAAATATAAACCGATTGTAGCAAATAAGAGCTAGACATGACTTTTTCAATGTTTTTACAAATGTAAGGCAGGGCTTCAGCTGTAGATACTTTGTGGGAAACTCTGAACAAACCATCGTATTCTCTGCCATGGCACAAAGGCAGCTCTGCATTTGCTGAGCCCCGTTACACTGAGCACAGAACAGAAATACCTCTGTCACCCGACTAACAGGCAGGCAGAGGTGGCACTTTGGTCAGCTTTGAATACAAGACTCCTAAATACACTGTCCTGGAGAGCTAGTGCTTTGAAACACAGGAAGATGACAAAAGTTCCAAAGAAAAACCCCACCAAACCATCAGCAAATACAGTCCAGTGGCCCCTGTTCTTGTTTGCTTGTTGTTTCTGAAGGAGTGAAATAGCGATGGAAAAATAAGATTTCCTTTGTGGAAAGCAAATGGGAAAAGTCTAGGAAAAGGCTGGTATCCTGCCTTTTCACCTACAGCAGTGCAGACTGCCTTCTGCTCTCACTGCTCCTTTGCACTCAGGAGTGGTGGGAAAAGGCCAAAAGAGACAAGTATGACTCAGGCTGGTTTGCCCCGATACCATGCCAAAAAGAGACTGCAAAATGGAGCAATATGGAAATGGGCAACCTTGTTCCTAGACACTCTGGTTCTGAGTGAGGCCTTTAGGACAGTGAACTCCGACATGGCAAGATGAGCACGTGTAGTACATCCAGCTTAGTTAAAGCACGTGCTGACAAACCTAAATCAAAAACTGCATGGTTCGTGTTAGAGGCTACATCACCACAGTGAAGTCTCAGATCTTCAGAGCGACAACCACAGTGCACTAAGACAAAAGAAGAGAGACAGGCAGGAAAAAAATAAGCCACAAGGCACCACTGATGCACAAGAACTGCTATTCCATGCAGCCATACAACTCAAATATCCCACTGTAAGCCTTGGAAACAGAGAATTGTAGATACAAGTGCAGACTTGACAGTTTGGAAGGAAACCAAGGCTGAATTACCCTTGGATAGAGCTGTCGGGGCTCTCCCAGCTTGTGAAGCCTGAAACACTCCAGGGCCCATTCTGCTGCTATTTGTGCCACACGGAGCTTGGCTTTGGGTGTCGCGTGAGCCACCACAGCACTCTCAGCTATACAGAGAGGGGCAAGTCTCACACCATTTCTCAGTGAGGCAAGGAGGACGGTGCCTCCCAGAGGTGTCTCTTTCCAGGTGAACCAGTTACAGCGATTCTTGGTTTGAACAGCTCCTGCCCTTTTATTCCACACTGTGCAACAGAGAGCCCTGCAAAGGGAGGCTTTACAAGACAAACCCGAGGTATTTCTGTGACACTTCCACTCACACAGCCAGCTGCCATAACTTGGGTGAATATAACTCTCCTGCACTTCAGCTTTTCAGGGCAGAGGGTTGGGTATCACTGTTTGCCTTTCCCCTCCCTGGCTAGCCTCAATCAGCAGCTGCCCCGTTCTCTTCTCTCATGCTCTTTTCCCCTCAGTCACGTATCTCCTGACAGCTCCCCTTCACATTTTCCTCTCCTCAGTTTCCTCCACTTCCCATTTTCCTTTTGTGCCTTGTCATGTTCTTCAGCCTGCTTCTTCCTCTTCGCATCCTCCAGCAAGTACATGGGTCTCCATCCCTCCCCTCCAGAATGACTTCCAAATTTCTCATAACATCCTGGCTAACTTCTCAAAGCAGTACTTCTACTTACTGCTCCTGCCAGTGTCCTAATAATTTCATACCCACACTACCCTGCCTGGCCCCCCTGTCAGGAGCAGCACACTACCTCATTTCTCAGCAGCAAGCAGCTCACCTGCATCCTTTTACAAACAGCACTTGCCAATCCTAGACATTAAGCAATCCTCAAAGTAGCTTGAAATACAGAGGTTTTCCAGAAAACAAACAAAAAGCCATTGTAGAACCTTTTTTTTCCTCTGGGTTTTCTTGAGCCTCATCTTGAATTTTTCAAACTCTCTCCAAAACATAAGCACTAGAATGCTTTTGTTTGTTAATTACAAATGTAATTAATTTTTTCCATACGGTGTCAATTGGCATTGCCAATACTAATACGAAAAATAACTAAAAATATTATAACTCAGAAAGAGAAATTGCTATTTTGTTCTGTTGGGATAGAACCTGAGTTCTGCCAACAGAGGAAGTACAAATGCTGACAACCACAATACTGTCACCGGTCTTTGACTTCTTGCACCGTACTTTAAATTGGGTTTGAATGGTGCCCCAGAGTTTAGAGGAACAATTCTGTGAGCATGGCATCCACCATTTTCATTATAAGAAAGGGTAGTGAGCACTTTGGATTACGCTGCTTCAAAAGATCAAAGTCCCAACTTAGTCTCAAGCACTTACTAGTGGCAAGAATTGAAGGGAACAGCTTTGGTAGGGGTGCTTAGTACTGGTCTTCTTTATTGCTTCACTACTGATAGAATTACTCTGGTACAAATCACATGCAACCAAAAGTTATCCTACTGGGATACAGACAAATAATTCCTCCAAAGCATGGTTACACTGCTTCCATATCCATTGCAAAGCAAATAGAAGACCTTAAGCTGAAACATCTGAAACACAAACTACTAAGAATTTAGCTGAGCCTCTATACCTTGATTTGTTTATCATTTTTTATGTCAGATGATTTGAGACCTTTGAAACTTGTAGTGGTCACAGTGGAGAATTCTCAACACAGGGATCAAACCTATCATGTTTCACTGGCAAATAATGGCAACATGCTGAGAAATATGTAATTGCATTGACTATGTGATAATCCCTTTAGACGCTCTGTCTAGGGTGATATCCCTTTTAATGAAGCTGTGGCAAGGGAAGAAGCCTGTTCTGTGGATGAGAAGCCAAAAGGAAAAGGATGAAATCTCACCCTCACGTCCTTATTATGCAGCTCTTGAAGGACTAATCAGACCTGGGGCTCAAGGGATTGTGTTGGGGTATCAGTCATGGGTCACTGCTCACCTGGGTCCTGGTTCCATTCCCTTTAATATCAACAGTGAAACTTCCCCATGTGCCACTGAGAGCAGATCCACACCAAAGTTTACAGAAATTAAAGTAAAGAGGCGTTAGATACCACCAGTCTCTGCTCGTGTGTTGGGCTTGGAAGAAGTTTAAAAGCAAACCAGTTGAGGTTCAGACTGAAAAGTTTCACTGAAGCAACAGGATGGATCTCTCTGTTCTTGCCAGAAGCATGCAGAGACAGAAACACAGAGCTGAATGATGGCAGTGATACATAGTATTGTTATTAGAGAATTAGGTAGTATTAATAATTGGGTCATTCCAGCCCTTTCTGCAGCAGATAGAAATAGGAGGAAAACACCAGCACTGTAGGTATTTCAGTTATCCCAGCACGTGAGTGTTTGCCATGAAATCACTGGAACTTCAGAGGTGGCTTTGCTAAATAGTGCAACAGAAAGGCAATTGCAGAAAGAATTTAATGTTAACAACAGTGTGACACAGCAGCACGTTTGGGAAGGGAGAAATCAAAGCTGTGTTTGGTGGAATCAGAGAAAGAGAGTGAAATACAGAATGCTATCATCTACAGAGAGTGTAGGGACAAGTATTTTGCATTCAAACTAGGGGTTCTTAAGGTAGAAGTGAGGAAGACAGAGTCATCTTGTTTTTTTAATTGACCACAATTTGACTATGAATTGCTGATATGATGCAGCTATGGAAAGATATATTGAATTTCATTAATGTTTCCCTGAAAGAGAATTATGAAATCTATTACAAGGGTACTCATGAGACTTTGTGCATGAGAGTATCTGTGTGCTGTTCTGGTCATAGAAAGATGAAAACCAGAAAACATGTTACCAGAGAAATAGAAAGACTGGAAAATAGCTTGACTTACTTAGCTTAGGATTAAATAAGACTCAACGGGGAGTCTAAAATACTACAATTGCCCAAAATCAATAATAGGGAAGGAGAAGGATTATTTAAGTGAAAAACATTGTCAACCCAGTACAAAGCGATGTAAAATAGGAATTAAAGTAGACTCAAAACCAGAAAGATTCTGGATCAGCCAAAAAAAGCCCACTCGAAGAGAAAAATGTTTCTGCTTTTTAGGTGGTGAGCTGACCTTATAACAGATTGGCCTTAGGCTTGGAGAACGTTGCTAGTCATATGTTTCTAAAAGGGCTAAGTTTAAAGAGATGAGAGTTAATGAGTAATAAAAAATTGCCTGGAAAACAGAATTTTAAGAATGCTACATGATTGCACTGAGACAATGTAATGCACTTGTCCTAGGCTTTGGCATGTCTTTATTTTATAACTTCCTAACCATAAAACTCTGAAGTTTGGTTACAAAGTTGAGCATACAGTTGAGTTTGTATAGTTTTGATGAAAGACAGCAATAAACTAACTAAAAGAATATGAAAAACACATGGGTGATAGCTTATCTGATGGACTGAATGCATAAGGTAAATTCAGACAATGAAACATTTTTACTGGAGTTTAATAATGTTGTTTTGGAGTAGGACTGAAATTTTGTAGTTCTAGTTTCATAACGCTGCCCAGCTGGAATTTCCATTTCCAGTTATTATAATACAAAGCTTTACAGTGGTATTTTAACTGTTCATTTTAGATGGTTTTCACACGGAGAAGTTTACTTGAATACCAGATACACTGTAAACATACTGAACATCTGGTAATTAAGTATAGTGCACAGTAATCTCCATAAAGCCCATATCTGTGGTGAAATCTTTTTAATAAATAGTTGATAATGGAATGAAGCTATTAAAAGAATTACAGCACACATGGTGAAGTACAGCCATTATTAATCCCGTAGCATGAATAAAAGCTTTTAACTGTCCATTTCACCAAGAATCTTTAAGATGGGCCTGTCCTGAAATGAGTGTCAACATAGAAATATCCCATTTGCAATAGGAAAAAAGAGAGACTCCATAATTCCAGTAAATAATTTTCATAACTATTCAACTTCCTAGTGAGTTTTGTACTCTTCTCAAACTGCTCATACCCCACTTCATGACAGCACAACCTCCATGGTCTTCCCTAAGGCAGCCAGGACACCAGTGGGAATGCAGGGTCACTTCTATGTTACCCTCCTTCCAGGAACACTTCGTGCAGCAGTTTGTGTGCATCACTGTGGGTGTCTGCAGAGAAGTTTTCTTGAGCAGGGTGAGAACACATCTGAACTAATGGGAGCTATTACCTCTCCTGGTTTAAGATTTCTTCTTAAGATGACTCTGGCTGTGTTGTCTTGATAAGGATTCATCTATTCATTTTGAGCAAACTGGAGGTTCCAGTCTTTAAGCTGAATTCACTGACACTTCACAATTTCCAAAAGCAAGTCATGATGTCACCATCCCTTGAGATGCATTACCTGATTGCCATCTACATTTTATTTCAAGAAACACCAATCAGAACAAAACAGTTTTGTTTGTTCATCCCCTTCTACCAAAGTGTGCTTAAAAAAAATCCTGACTTCTTTTTAATAACAATATTTTTTCCCTTGCATTTGAATTCTTATTCCTAAATCAAGGCTAAGTTCAGCATCCACCTTGAGCTACCAGGTTTGAAAGGTAGCATGTCTTCAGATTCATAGGAGCAGTCTGTTTATACTGCTAGGTATTTTCCAACCTCAGCTTTTCCAATGACTATTTAAGGCCTTCTGTACTTTTCCCAGAAGTGCTGGTACATTGTTTAAATCACTGGTATGACTCATTAGCTTATTCTGTATTTTAGCCAGTTAAGTTCCCCTACCTTACACTCTTCTATATCTATTTATTTATTTATTTTTGCCAAGATAACAATGTCAAGACACGTTGTGCAGTTGGTTGACAGTTGTCAAGCCAAATGTGAATTCACGCCAGCAAATGTCAATGCCATACATCCCAAGACACCCACATCCCATCACAGAACTGCTGCTGTGGCACCACTTCCCCGTGTACATCCAGTTTCCAGCTGCAACTCATTCCCTTTCCATTTTGTTTCATCTAGCTCTGGACAGGAGACTGAATAAAATCAGTGGCAGCAATATTCTGTTTATGGTGTTTATCAGGACACCCCCTCGCAGCTGTTCACCTCTGATACATGTGGGATCAAACAGGTGACTTAATTCCTACTGTCAGCATCTCTACCTGCCCCCTCTTTGCAAGATGTCCATGATCCAGCTTGACACTGTATTCCATGCTCCACACTTTGCATGAGCACAGCCCTATTTCCGAGGAGCCTCAGAGCTCCTTCCAGCAGCCTGAGCCTATTTTCAATGCTGCCACTTCCCAGGGAAGGGCGACAATATAGGCCCAGGTTTCTACAGCAAATAAACCATCAAAATCAAAGCATAGGCACATTTTTCAAATATACTAAATAATGACAACTTTTGGTAAATTCAGCAGGTATTCACCAAATCTGATGAAACACAACATGGGAGCCCAATTTTATGTATCTGTGTTCACAAGAACTGCTCTTAGTTAACTTAGAACCTCCTCAGTCCTTCTGCCTCCTCCAAGAGAACCTCCCTGTCTTTCATGTGGTGATACATCCAGCTGCACAAACACAGCACAAGTTGCCACAAACCTGGAACTCTTTGACAAGCAATTTATACAGGGAGAATGACAGAAAAGATATTTTATGAAGGCTTCAAACTCCAGTCAGTTCAGTCTGTCCTTGCCTCTGCTTGGGCAGACACGTCTGGCAAACCGTCTTGGAAGCTCACGGAAGGTGGAGCAGGTGTTAAGCTCTTAAAATGAACAAGAATTTTAGTAGCTGCATGAGAATAGTGCAGCATAAAGTGTTATTTCACCACGAATTCCAGAGCTGTAATGGGCTTTTTGGCACAAAACGTCACAGAGGTTCTGTTCAGAGTGGGTTTTACTATTTGGCATGCTCCTTCTTCTCCTTTAACTTTTAGGGGCTTCTCTCCAACAATAAGGAAAAAGAAAAAAAGGACAAAACTTGAAAGAAAAAAACTAAATACAGTATTATTAGAATATGAATATATTCAGGATATTATGAACTTTCGGTGCCAACTTCTATCTTTGATTTCTGAAACTCAGTCATTGCTCTTCTGAATAGAAGAAATGTTTTTTCCCATTTTATTTTAGAATATTTTGATGAGAAGAGCTTTCTTAAAAATGTGCATATTCCAAAGGCTCAGATTCAGAAGGTTTTGTAGTAGAGAAATGGATGCTCATTTTCTGAAAATCTGAAAAATATCTAAATCTCTGTAGCCACTAACACCAATTTAAATTCCAAGTGCCATTTAAAAAAAATAGAAAAAACTACCACAAAGCAAACCAGGATTTGGAGAGTTGTCAGAATCACTGAGTATATCTGAAACATATCTGGTCCTGAGTCCATGAAAATCTGAATCTTACCCATAAAAAAGCCTTCCTATTCTCTTATGTGGGCTGCACATGCAGGACTGGAAATCTAGGAGGCAGGAAGGGAGAATTTTTGTTAAATCTTTGTTTTCTATTAGAACACTTTGCAGTTTTGCTGTTTGGGTCTTTAGTCCACGGTTTACATAAATATATTGGATTGTCTTATTAACTATGTTTGGAACTATGTGAATAGACATATGGTAGCACAGCACAGGATGAATCCTGATTTGTAAACTTACTAGTTCATACTGTATTGATTGGAAACCTTCCTCCTGGAAGCAGTGGAAAAAAATTAGAGTGTGATAAGTCTACCATAATAATATCATACAAATTCTCATAGCTTCTGGCCAAATGTCGAGAGTGAATTATTCACCGATACAGTCAATGAGGATCTTCACTAGAAAAGCTAGAGGAAAAAAAATGTGTTGAAAATTCCTTGTGAAAAGACCTTCTTTGAAAAATATAGACTGTTTTCCACTTCTGTTCTTGCCAGTAGGATCTACCAGAAAGACAGAGAGGTGGATTTGTGCACACTCTGGGGATGCTTGGATCTCTCTCCCTACTCCATGATAAAGCTCTGTTGTGAACCACCAAGACTCATCGCTGGTGGAACTTGTACTTCCTCAAACAGAAGTAAACATCTCAAGAACAAGTTACAATTTTGGCTTTCTACACAAGCAATCTCTGCTGGTGCCTGAACACTGGTGACCGGGACAGGCCTAGTAAAGGAGAATTCACAGGAATTTTCCAGGTGGCAACTATGGGAGATCAAGGCTCAGGCTACCTATCTACCCACTGCTCTCATAACCAGGACTTGACAATGAAGCAATTGTGGCTTTGGGCTCCTTTCGTCAAAAAAAAAGGTGCACAGCCTACATGACATAATGAATTTTTCTGCTACGAATGCTTTGCCAGCTCAGACTTGTTCCCGAAATGTTGAGATATCAACTCAGCCTTGGCTGCCAGATCAGTTATCTGCTCACAGCACTCCTGATGTTACACAGGGTCTGGTACCTGCTGTCCCACAGCCCAGCACTGAGCTGGCTCAAAAGCAAGAGGTGGCACAGCCTCCACATTCTGCTGCCTGCCTAATTCCACAGAAAAGTGATAAGGTGCTCACATCTGACTCAGATTCGCTTTCCACTCTGGCCCACTCTCAGGCCAAGCTGATGAACCCATGGGATACAGGTCATTAAGGGACCCTTGCAGTCAGATCACCCCAATCTGCTCATGCCTGGAGCTCAGAAACTTCCAGCTGGACCAGAACACACTCAGTAAGCCTTTTTATTCTGTGATACTTTGCAGTTTGATGCTATGCTACCAAATGAACTTTTGGGTAAAATAGCCAAGACCGCCCTTAGCTTTCCTCACCATGCACAGTAAAGTTGCCACCTGACATGCCCAGTGCTGCACTTTGGGGTAGGAGGGGGACAGGGAGGAGGAAAGTATTAAGAAAGTAGTTTGCTTCGATCCATACTAATTAAGTGTGTCTGTGATGAGGAGTTTAGATATGTTTGCCATCTAATACTGCTTAAACAGGAAATCCTATGGGGTTACACTAATGCTAAACCAATCCAACTGCAGGTGCTGCCCACAGAAACTGAAGAGGTGAGTCTTCCCAGCATTATTCCTTTACTTCAGAAGTAACATCCATGTTCTAGCTGCTGCACTATTCCCTGACTTATGAATAAAGTCTACTCACTGAACTGCTAGCCTGGATCTGAAAAAGAAAAAGCCCACTCATTATTTCTAGCATTCTTCCACCATGACACTTCCATTCTCCAAGGATTCTTGAAGGCAACTTATTGCACAATTAAAGTTTGCTGAGAAATTGAGACCTATGTTTCCTTCTTTCCTGCCAGGTCTGTTAGTACTTGTGTTGACCTTCAAGTTGACCTGGGCCTCCCGAGTTCTGAAAGAATTTAACTTCTCTATGGATGATGTCAATAAACAAAATCCACCACCTGAGCATTAAGACATATCTTGAAAGGACCTAAAGGTTGCTGCCTTCCTACAGGAACCGCATCTCCCTCCACTTGTTAGAGACAGCAAACTGAGTGAGCTACAAGCACAGAGAATTTGAGCAGTTAAGTGGGCACCACCTTGCAGGAGGCTTTTCAGGTGAAATACACAGCTGTAATAAGGTACTTCACAACTTCCTCACAAAGGCAGCTGTCATACATTATACTTCAGTACAGCACTTTTCATATATTAAAGCTTCAGCAAAGCTGCAGGATGAATGTGGCTACCGAATTGTCAATAGCTACCTACTAGCTGTGAGCTAAGGGGAAGAGGAATGAGAGAAAAAACAGGCACTAGGCATACAGCCCTAAATGAAGGCTATTTCAAATAACTCTCCTAAAGAGGAGGGCATGGAGTTTATTATCTAAGAAATTCAGTGGCACTTATAATTCTTATTATATAAGAAATTTCAAGTCAATTTTTTCTGAAGAGCTTAAGACAGCAAGCCAGATTTCCACTTACTGTGAACAGTTGCTTGGATGATTTCTAATCACATTTTTAACCAATCCAGGCTCTAATCTGGGAGGGATTTTCCTTTCTGGGAGTGGTGAAACTGCAGAATTCCACCACAGCCCCTAATCACAATATGCAAGTTTGGTAAAGTCCATCAGAACCAACAGGTTAAGAAAGGTCTGCAATCACTACAATGAAGAACAGCAAAATATATTTGCTAAGTTTTCTCTTCACCGGTAGTAACAGAGTAATAACAAAGTAAAAAGAAACTGTTCCCTTGCAGTGAAACCCCAGTAGTAGCCAAAGTAGCATTTCACAACTGATTTTATCTTGCTCCTCTGTCACCAAATTCATGAACACAGTGAAACTTGAGTTATCACTGCCTTTAACCTTCCAGTAGAGGCGCAGAAATCCCCGACTGCAATAACTCCAGAGGCTGACCACAATCACTGTCTACTGCTAAGTATTAATTACAATGCCCTTGCAGCCTCCCTGGCCCAATCAGTATGGAACTTCTCACTTGCACTTCCCTTTATGTCAAGAGCTTCAGTGCATTGCAGTAATAGCCAACTTTTTTCTAAAAGTTAAGTTGACTTTTTGGTACTTTTCATATCTGGCTTCAGAATTCCATTAGTTTGTCATTGTTTCACCTGTGAAGCAGCCTCTCCATCACATCCCCTTGCACCCCCTGAGCTGCTGCTGTTCAGACTTAATGCAATCATATCAATATAGACAACCTGAAAGAACTTGTTACCAAAACATGTATCTGTGATCCTTTATAGGTGCCTTCACAAAGCCACAACCACCTTCCTGCAGCTCATCTTTGAGACAGGAACAGTCCTGATGGGGCAAGACACTGCACAGGGCACTCCTGACAAGAAGTCGTAAGTTACACCTGGGCTTAAGCGATCTGACAGGACAAGAGGACACAGCCTCAGGCTGCACCAGGGGAGGTTCATTTGGACATCAGGAAGAATTTCTTCACTTAAAGTGTGGTCAGGCATTGGAAGGGGCTGCCCAGGGAGGTGGTGGAGTCCCCATCCCTGGAGGTGTCCAAACACTCAGTGCTCTGGTCTGGTTGACAAGGTGGGAATCAGTCACAGGCTGGACTCGATGATCTTGGAGTCTTTTCTAACCTAAATGATTTTGTGATTCTATGTCTGGTCATTCTCTCTTCATGCATTGCGGAGATCAAGGGAGTTAATTGCTGGTGATCTTCTCACCCAACTGTAATTAAGAAATCAGTCGATGATAATTAAACCCAGTCCTTTTTCCCTTTGTCTCAAGCATCTGTGACAGCAAGTAACTGACTGAGGGCTCTGCAGCTCCAGTTTCACAGGGTTTGTCCAGGGAAAGGCAAAATAGGTCTCCTCATCCCCAGCCCCATTTACGTGGCTAGAGCTGAAGTTGTGCATGGTCCTTACAGGCTTCAGGCTGCCACACCATCACTCCCAGGGCACATGAACTGCTCAGCACACTGAGAGCACTGCTGTGCCCCACGAACACAGTGCTCTGTATCCAGGTTTGACTCTACATGTCCTGGGTGGCCTTCCTGCTAATAATTCAAAGCGACTTTTGACAAGGCTGCACTTAAGCAGGACACACAGCTCAGCAATATGAGCTGACAGGCAGTGCATTGTTGGGTGATTGCCACGTGCCTCAGGTGGCAGCAAGAGGCCAAAGCACAAGTGACTTCAGCCACCCAGCAAGAACGATAATCCCCCTGCCACGCACGGCTCGGGTGTGCATCCTGATGGGAATATCCGGGAAGTAGATCGGCCATCTGCACTTAAAGGGTATTATGGGAACAAATACTATTGTTAAATAGTTCATTCAGAAACAGTCCATAAATCTGAGAAGATGCTGAATGATGTCCTTTTTTTCTGTTATGCCTCTCCACAAACTGGGATTGTCTATTGACACAATTAACAAGAAACACTCTTCGCTCTTCCCCGCAAGAAACAAAAGAGTGTCACATGTTTCATTCCACCCCCAAAAAAACCAAACACTGAACACCTCCACACTGTCCTGATGTCCTTAGAAACATGAGTCATGGAAACCCAGGTGTCAGTCTCAGCTTCCAGTCACAGCAGGACTCCCAGGGGAACAAGCCACCTGCTGAGGGTGACCCCAGCACAGGCCACCCTTGGGCTGTGAGCAGGGCTGGGGGAGTGCCCAGACCCACCCATAGTCTCAGGCCAGGAGAGATGATGAGCTGGCCGGGGCTCCAGAGAGCACCATCAGCAACTGCATGAAACAAGCCTAGAAACAAGCTACCTATAACAACTTTTCCAGCCAGGAAAAATGACCAGAGACAGGCCTGGGCACAGAGGTAGCCAAAGCACAGCTTTAGGGTCCATATAGAAAGGTCACTCAGGAACCCAGGGCAGCAGGAGACAGAGCAAAAACCCAGCACAGTGGGTTTTCTGCATGAGAGAAAGAAAGCCCTCAAGCTGAGCCTAAATAGGGCTCCTGGAGCAGTAGGTGGAGTTCGCACAGGTGGAGGCCCCAGGTTCAGGGCATCCAGTGCCCTTTGGTTCCAGACATGGCTAAGGCAGCTGCTCTGACATGGCAGGACGAGTGGAGGCGAAGGCAATAACCTTGTGTGCCTCATGGTTATTCATTTGTGAAGGAGAGCCAGGTCCCAGCCCTCTGCTTGGCCCTCTTAAAGGTGAAAGTAAGTATGGAAACAGTCCTAAAAGGGCTTCTAAATTAGCTGGAGCAACTCAAAGTTGGGTTTGCTTCAAAAAATATACAAATAATAGGTGCTTTAGAGCAGTATTACGGGCAGCTTCCCACCTATCCAAAGACAGCTATCCCTCGTCTGTGCTTCAGAAAGCACTCCAGGATTTGGGCTTGGGATTCTTTCCATGGTGTGATTAGAAAGTGTCTGTAAGGTGCTGTAAATGCTGAGGTCTTTAAATAAACAGTAAAAATAGCATACACTCTGAGGAGTTATTATTAAATATGCCTCATTTCTAGATGTAGTAGACTGTGTATGAGAGTTACCACATTACTCATAGAAGTATGTGAAACCATGGTTAGCTGAGGAGGGTCAGGAGACCCCTCCTAGAAGGGCCCCTATGGAATAGGGCGATATAGGATGACCCACTTAAAACAGCCCCCTACACACTACCACAGTCCCTCAAAAGATTCCCCTGCTGCATGCACTTTTGGAAACAGCTGCAACCATTTCCTTACTGTGAATGAATTTAGATCTTTAAACCTTCTTGATTCTATTCTGTGCTAAGATTTCTTCAATTCCAAGTTGAGCTAGGCTGGGTGTCCTGTCTCTGTAAAGGCCAGCTCAAAGCTGCTGCCCCTCATTGTCCGCCTCACATGTAGGTATAGGAACTGAGCACTCAAAAGCCTTGTTCGTACATAATCATCTCGTATCCAGCCAAACCCCCCACCCTGACACCCCAGAGGAAACAAGAGCAGTATCATCGTGGCTGCTTAGTCAGGCAAACCAGCGTGTTGCAAACAGCTGACAGATGCTGCTGGAAACTCAATTAATTACCCACCAGGAAGGTTGTCCTGCTGAAGAGATGGTGTTAACATTGTTTAAAGTGTGGCCTCAGTGACCCCCCTACTGCAAAATACCTGTATCCTGGGACCAGAGTCCAGCTCATGTCTGTGTGGGCACCCTGCCATCTGAGCAGATGGGTATGGATGGATGCGGGCAGCCCTCCACGGGTGTGTGTTCAGTGTAGACACTTGGAACAACATTAATAATGGGAATTGTCCAAAGGTCCCTTCACCCCAAGTGCCTAAATCAAGCTTTGTGTGTGAGTGCATTTAGGGAATCCACATAATGAAATCAGACCAAAAAGGAGAGACTAGGATAATCACAGATACAAAACCTGACTTCTCTGTCTCTTTCATCCCTACTAATACACCTTTGGCAATGAGAAATAGCAAAAAAAAAAAACTTCTCCAGGAAGTGGGACTGGTTTATTTTCAATTGCTAATCTTGGCTGTGTTTGCAATGAGGCAGGTGCTGGTCAATCCCATGATAGCCAGTTGTCCTGGGTTACAATGTATTCTATTACCATGAGCTGTTGAGACCGGTATAGCAATGTTCCTTGCCTCTTCCCTCTGGACTATCTCCTGTTAATGGGCCCAACAATGCCTTGCTGTATGACTCAGAGGTAACCCGAACCTGGACTATCTCCTGTTAATGGGCCCATCAGTGCCTTGCCCTATGACTGACCATCCCATTGTGAGATGCTCCGCCCAGGGGGGAAGGAACCAAGCATTCCCACCAGGATAAAAATCTGGGGCCTAGAACAGCAGAGGCAGACTTACCTACTGGGACCCCAGAGGACAAGAGCTACACCGCTGGATTTTCCGAGGAAGACCAGACCCTCCTACAACACTGCTGGACCTTCAGAGGAAGACCAGACTTTTCAACAGAACCATCACTCCAGGAGGACTGCAGTCACCATCTCATTGGACTGTTACCAACCCCCCGATTATCAGGGGGTCAGGTTTGTGCTCTGACCTTGTCAGTGGGTTGTTTTTTTTTTGTTTGCGCTACTGCATTTATTTTATTTTTCCTATTAAATTGTATTTCTGACTTAGACTCTCTCACTAGTTTGCTTTCAAACTAGTACACCAGTGTTCAGGACAGAGTGAAGGGTTTACCCTTCCCACATAATCCAGGAAAACAGGAGTTTTGGGAAATGCAAAAGGTGCTCTTGATGTCCTGAGCCCTCAAAGGGCACCATGCTAAACTGAAAAGTGTTTTTCTCTTCCAGGAAGAAATGGAAAATCACTCATTGCTGTGAGTCGCTGAAGTCCTCTAGGACTTTCCCTTGCAGTCCTGCTAATTGTCTCAATTAGATTTTTGATCATTCAAATCATGTTTTAAGTTCATCCCCAACAGGGAAGTTAAAGAAATAGCTTTGATACAAGAGATGGGCATCCAGGGAGGTGTGGAGAAGCCAATAAGGCCTGTTAGCAGATAGGGGCTGGACGGGGCTATGTTGCTGTTCTCACTTCTTGGTGGGATCGTGCAGTGTCTGAGCCTCCATGAAGCACAAGGCTGTTCCTCCAGTGTGCTCCTGCAAACATATTCCTAGAGGTTCTTCCTCCCCTCTATTCAGGACCATGTGCAACCCTGAATCTATACTTCGGCTAAGCAAACACATACACATACAGAAAATAAGCTTCCACCTGCATTGGGCCCCGTGGAATTTTCCAGGAAACCTGGCCAGAGTTTTGTGTTTCTAATAAAACCAAAACAGTTTTAAAATCCAGCTTCAAGCTTCATTGCAAATATTTCTCACAGCCCTCTGTAGCAGGAATAATTACTGTCCTTATTTATCGGGTAGATTATACAAATCCCCTAGTAAGTAAATTGTAGGATTAAGGTTAATGTGCTAGATTAAGCTGACAGATTTATTTACTTCCTCTGAGAAGGAAAGACGAAAGGATGATGACCTATCATGTGTATTAATTCAACATTTAACCCTGCCACAGCGCCAGTGATTATCTCTGCAAGTGCCAAGTCTCAGTGTAGCAGATTCGAGTTGCCATACTACATACACAGGGTTCCGTTTTCTCCAGGATTTTATCTGTTCACCTCCTGGTTTTTCAGACGGTAATGTGCTGTACTTTTGCTGTGCCTTCCCTCTGGAGTTTCAGAGGGCTCACAAGGAACTACACATGCATTCACCCTGCAGAAAGCATTACTTATCCTCATGTTACAAGTATTCATGCTGTTGCAAAGATTAATGCCAATTTTTTTTCTATCACTTGTCTGGATGAAGTGGACAATTCACGCATGATTCAGAGTCACTGGGTTTTTTGGGAGTCTCTTGGAGTGATTTTCCCTGTTGTAAAAAGCCACATTCCAGGCTATGGAAATGTCCCAAACTGTGCATACTTCAGAGCAAGGTGGCCAGCTGGGTTTCGTGCTACTTTCTGATACTGACACTGGTATTGTGGTCAAGTTATCTGAGGGCTGATGCTGCAGTTGAGGACAGGAATGAAAGGACAAACATGGATCTTCCCATCTGTTAGGTCTATCCCATCAGTGCATGTAGCCTGAGTAAGGGCCAGGCTGCTTTGCTGTTCAAGCTAATGTGTTTCTTGCCTGCTTTCCTACATCTCTCTCTCCATCAGTAAGGCAGGTTGCATCCAACAGCACTGCCTGAGCATGTGATTCACCCTGAGTAGCACAAGTTGCCCAGAGCTGCCCCAGCAGATCATTTCCTGCAAACTAATGTAGGATATTTTATGGGATTACAGAGGTGGAGACTTGCTGCAGCCTATTGTGTGTCCCTCCCTGCACCACCTAACTGGCCAGTGAACAGAGGTGAGAGAGATGCCAGATGGAGAAGCAACTTTCCTACAATCACAAACAAGGGATGTGGCAGAAGCAGGACTCCGGTCTTCAGAAAACTAACTTCCAGTGCCTAGATTCCCTCTTAGTGTTGTGAGCTCAACAGTGAGATGTGATAATGAACCTAAATAGACAACACTGACACAGACATATCTTTATTCTCTGCAACGCTAGTGTCATACCTTCTTCACATGGTAATCCTCCCAGAGGAACTTGGAAAAGCTATCTAGGTGCAAATGCCATCTATGTTTGCACAGCAGACTGGCAGCAGGACTGGGATTTACCTCAAACCCAGTGACATTGCCATCTGTCTGCTCCCCCTTCAAATAAAAGTTTTGTCCCCATGTGCTGGCCCCAACAGGTTTCTATATTTATCTGTCCTTATTTTAGGAGGTCTGCAGAATAAACGTATAGATTACAGATGTGGTGCTTCTCATCTTAGCTAAGGTTTCCAATAGGGATAGTTGTTCTGGGACAGAATCCCAGCCGAGAGTCATTTGCTGCTCACCTGCCAAGGGGACTGCGAGCATTGCCAATGCTCTGCTTGACTTAGCTTGAACAGTTCACAGCCTCTGAGGAAGGGGAGGAAAATTCCATCATGAAATAGCTGATTTAAAGTGCTGTATCCCACAGTGACAGGAAAGTGCTCACTAATGCTAAAGCACTTTTCAGAAAGAGACTTTTAGTTAGACTTTCAGAACGTGTTCCTGCTTGGGAGAGGGCCAGGATTAAACCCCTTCATCAGTTCAAAACTTCAGTGAGTCTTTGGAAGAAAACCTATTCTGCTTTCAGAGCTGACACTAGTTTTGCAAAATGTGACTCGTTACAAGGAGGAAGAGGAGGAGGAGGAGGAGGAGGAGGAAGAGGAGGAGGAAGAGGAAGAGATTCTAGTCACATAAGCACCTCCTCTTCTCTATGTCCTGTCCCTCAGTCAGCAGTGGGATTTTACTTCTGTCAGAAACAGGAGATATGAGGACTATAGGAAGTGAGCCTGCAAAATGGAAAATTTATTCAGAAATTTACTTTTAAGGAAAAATTTGCATTGTAAAATATGTAGTACATGTTCAAAACTCCCTTCCATTTACATGTGATGTTAGCAGATAGTATGATATAGAGAGGTGCTCCAGAAAAAAAAAAGCAGTGAAAGCAAAGAACTAAAATGATGGTATCTCTCAGAGAACCTGATAAAGACCATTTTCAAAGGCCAGTGTGAACTTCTTTCCATCCAAAGATGCTAAAAAGGGAAATAATTCTATTCAGAGAGATGGATTCTACAGAACTGTCTTAGTTTCCAAGGGTTAACTAGTCACAGCATTTTAACGTGTTTACATCTGATAACTCTCAATAGAGATAAACATACTTAGTGCTTGAAATGTAAGTTAACACTGGGCATACTAAACATATGAAAGGAGATTTATTAGAAAGAACATTACTATTATTAGCCCCAGCTGCAAATCAGGAAGGAATGGCTGTGTGTGAGTCAGTTGCCTTCAGAATGGTGGACCTTACTAGAAACCCTTCTCAGTGGATGTCTTTCCACTGATTTCAGCAGCCTTTGGGTCGAGCCTTCTTTTGCTAGAAAGATATTTAATTTCATACTGAGAGGAAGGACTGAAAACCAGACACCCGCATTTCCTCTGACTCTTCATCTGGCAAGGCTACTCTGTGTAATCAGCAATAAAGATTTAGAACATTGCAACCACTGTAAACTGAACATCAGCTGCAGGGAAATGTCTGTGGTGAAAGCTCAAACTAAGTGCATCAGGTGGAGAACAGGGGCTTATTCCAGCACCTACTAAAACCAGAGGAAAAATTTCTATGTACTTTTAAATAGCACTGGTAATAGCTGCTCCCTCTCTATTACAGACAGCAGAGATTTCGCTCCTGACTTCAGTGAGGCAAGAACTAAAGCTGTGTGCCTTGGTGTAATTATACAGGAGGTGTTCTAAAAGGACACAAGGATCAGGTGCCTACACAAGTTGTACCTGGTTTTGAAAGGGCAACCCTGTGTGGAGAAGGATTTAGTATTACAGGGGTTTTGATACAGAAATCCCCAGTGTACACCTAATTTAGCAGTCTAGTTTTCCTATGATTAATTAGATTAATGTCTATGAAGATAAATCTATTTTTTCCTACTGAAAAGCTGGTAGATTCAAGAAATATGATGTGTGATGGAAACAATGTGGAAGAACCACAAAAGATATACTGAATTATGATACTTTTTTCCTCTTTATTACTAACTAGATGGGGCCAGTCAGCTATCACTGTCAGCTTATATTGCATCCTTCTATAGTATGACTTAAGTAAGTAGTTTTAAATTTCCCAGTACAGGAAAAGGGGAAAAGCAGGAAAATCAAATGATAGATCAGGTCCAAGTGGCCTACCAATTTGTACTCAAGTACATGGCTGCACCAAAACCAGAGAATCACGGTAGCAAGAGTCATGGGCAACCTGTCACAGGTGAATTTTACAGGAGAGCAAATCCATGATCAAAGTCTGCAGAATTAATCTCACTCAACCCTGACACCTCCAGAGCCCTGGCACAGCTGGGTCACACCACATCTCTTCAGGAAACTGTGGGGTCAGAACCTGGGAAAAGGAGGCAAATTGTCCATATTGGATGGAAAACCCCAAAAAGGATGGCCTGTACAAAACAGTGTTTAAATAAGTAGGAAAGGAAAGACAGCCAGATGACTTATGAAATGGATGGTATTTTAACTTTAGGCTCATCTTTCATATTTAGCCCAGGCTGTTGGTGATTAAAACTTGTTGCCAGGGTTTATCTTTTGCATTCAGGCTACTTCTTAATAACTGTATAGCCACTCCAGAGGAGCATTGCTGCCTTTCATCAGTACTACAGTCTCAAAATGGGAATGGTGGCAACTATTTTCAGAAGACACCAGGCTGATTAGCATACACCGAGTAATCCAGAAGCTCCCACTAAGTCTGTAAATAATGACTCGTGCCAGGTAAGGGGCAGAATTTGGCCCTTGCTGTTGTTGATAAACAGGCTGAGTAAGTCACAGTTTTGGTCTCTCATTCACACAACAGGTTCAGATGGTGAATCTGGAGGGGAGGATGAAACTGCTGCCTTTCATTGCCTGCCACTAACACAAACGGACACATCTAATTGGCCTATTATCACTCTACAGTGGTTTCTAGGTCTGGTGTCACATCTTATGACAGTTTTTGGCTGATGCTTCATGTTCTTGTAAAATGTCAGGCTACATTAGATCATTAATCTTGTGTAATATAGTATCAGACAATGCCACTGAATGAATACAGAGTAGAAGTATTTTTAGTTGTTCTTTTTCCCAGGGAACTCCACCTGGCTCTTTGCTTCCTAAAAAAATACACTATGTTGAGACATTGTAAGGTAGAAAGGAGAGCAGGAACAACAATTTTGCAAAAAGGTTCAGAAACATCAATGACTTGCGAAAACATATACTTCAGGATTTGCAGCCCACCCAGGAAATTCTGCATGTTGAATCACCACCCTACTCAGGACATGTATTTTAATTGCTGGGTAAAGTCATAGGTGTAAACCAAACTGCTGAAAGAGCAGCTGCAGTAGTGTTACCACAATGATATGCAAGCCACAAATCCTGTTGTTGAAATAGGTTATTCATAAACTGCTTCTATGATAATCTCTGTCTATGAAGTTAACTAGGCTTTGGGGGATCTGATGTTCTTTTTTACCTTCTCAGCATTAACTCACTGACATGAGATATTTATTATACTTGTGGTTTTCCCATTTTACATCTGCCCGTTTTCCTATCAATTCATAGCCATTCTTTATGGATGATGCTGTAAAACAGCCGTCACCTCACTGATACTGCCACGGCCTGAGCATGCAGTCATCTTTCAGGGGTGGTAGCTCAGTGAATCACAGAAGACTGACCCTGTTCCACAGAGAATAATTCAGGTTGGAAGGGACCTGAGTCCAACCTCCTGCTCAATGTGGGGACAGCTGTGTGGTCATACCAGCTTGCTCAGGGCTTCATCCAGTTGGGTCTTGAAAGCTTCTGAGCATGGAGGCTGCACAGCCTCTCAGTCCAGCCTCATCCACTGCCTTCTGGTAAGGAAGTGGGGGTTTATCTCTCCAGAGAGGCCACCAGCAGTGAAGCAGTGGCTGAGGCCTTTAAGTGAGACCATGGCCTTGGCATGTTTAAGAACCAAGGGGCCATGGAAATTTGTACCTTCATACAGATGGATAAATTCCGTGCCTGAACTGTCTGCGTGCCCTGGGACAGGGCTGATTGTGCCATGACCCCATTCACTGGCACTGCTTGGCCTGGGCCAACTAAAACTCTTCCAAATATATCCTGGCCACAATCTGGAAGCTCAAACACCTGATAATTTGCATGTAAACACCCTGGTTTAGGGACCTGGAGTTTACTAATGTAGATGTTGGCTGTTCCAGGCCACCTGGGCCCTGAGCCCAGGAGGCTCCCAAGCACTTTTCATCAGCTGATATATACTGAGCCACTGAAAGTTTTTTTCCCAATTCAACTGGTTCACATGTGACTTTGTCCAGATCAGTGTGTTCCTTCTCCACCTGTGAAGATTTAAAAACTATGAATTAGTTGCATGATGTAGCACCTTTATTTTTTTGAGGGCTCGCGCTAATCTAACCAAACCAAAGCTAATCCTGTGTGTGTTTATGAAGGTGAAAGCTACTCTGCAGAAAATTTTCCATGGAAGCTTGTACAACAGCTGGCATGATACAGTTTTGTCACAAGCATGGATAAGCACCATCATTTCTTTCCTTATCTGAACAGTATCATTAAACTGATGACACCCAGGTCCGTTCAGAGAGTTAGATTCCTCCCTTGTGTATGAACATGATGTTCTCACAGTGCTAGAAAGCGTGGAAAAAAAGTGATGAAAGAACTGGCTGCTGAGATAGAGAAAAATGACTTCCTCCAGCCAGACTTTTCAGAGGCACAGGAGACACCCGTCTCCCAGTAAGGATCAATGCCAATTAGCCAACCATCCTCATGCAGTGCCCTGCGAGCTCTAGAAAGGGGGATTCTGCATCCCTGTGAAGATAAAGCTCCATGAGGATGTGTCAATTGCAGGGCTCAGCAGGTTGCCCACCTCATGTCTGCAGACTTACTGGTTCCTGCAGGACACAGTCGTACACCCAAATGACATCATCACGATGAAGACATCCCAAATGTCTTCATCAGGTTAGTGCTCCTCCCAGTGAGGCAGCAGAGCAGGGAACAGCCTGGAGCTGAAACCTACCTTTAGGAATAATTGAAGCATAATGTCCAAGCTGGTGAGAGAAAGCCACAGTGAGATCAGAGTTTTTGTATTGCGTTAGTTTTGTTGATATCTCAACAATTCCACAGATGTGCTCAACTATGAAACACATAAACATGCAAGAGGAAAGACATATTTTGTCAGTAAACTTTATGTAAATGTAGCACAAATACAAACACATCAGTAATGGGATAAAGGTTAAATGAAAACATGGTCAGCTTTTTGTGGATAAAACAGCCAGTCTACTGTAATACAAGACTTTTGTATTAAATGAGTAGTTTTTAATTATGCCAATGAATTTTCTTTTTTAAACAGGACTGGTGAAATCTTTTCTGTATCACGACACGAGGGAGAGCAGAGAATTCCTAGCTTTCAGTCATAACTTGGTATGCCACCAGGAGCTGTGCAGTGAAACTGTGGGATGCAGAGATCATCACCCTTGCCCAGGGGAGGAGCAGCGTGGGCAGCAGCAGAACCCAGCTACACCCACAGAGACACTGCATCCTGCAGGAACAAGCCAGTTGGTCCTGCTTGGTTTCCTTCTCGCTTATTCCCCCTCTCTGTGAGCTCACCCTACCAAAGCTATCAAGGTCACAATAAAAAAGCCGTCATGGCACTTCAGTCCTGGGTAGATATGCCATAGGCCTACAAATTGGCCTAGGCTGTTATCAGACAAACACAGATCTCCTAAGTACATAACACTTCCTTCTGTCTGCCTTCAAGGACTCCCCCAAATCTCTGCCTGCCTTGCCAGCTTACAGTGACAACTTACTGATTACATTAATGAAACAAACATGAGGGCTCCATCAGTTCAGGATCAACTAGGGAACAGCAACTGTCTACAAAGGCATTTTCTTTTTTTTTTTTTTTTCTGCAAGAGATCAGTCAGGTTTGCATTATGGTGCCTGCTTCCATGGCAGAAACCTCAGACTGGGAAATGTCTGTCTTCCAGGTTTTTAATCAGTCTCCTTGTGATCCCAGACAGGGATCCCTGTGTTCCAGGACAGATGTTTTTGCAACCTTCATGATGGACAAAATCACATGTGTTGAGGGAGGACTGAGACTTCTTTTCAGTTCAGCCTTGTCAAAAAGGTTTCTAGGGCTGAACAAGATACTGATTTTATACTAAGATAAATGGTTTTGTACAAAGACAGCAGCGATTTCATCTCAGTAAACTAAGCACTCCTTGGGGTCTATGACTCTCAAGTTGCAGCTCTCCCTCAGAGGGAGACTGTAGGACAAAGCATAGGGGGAAGGTTGATCAACTGGACACAGGATTAAAAAAGACAGTCTCTTTGCACTAACAACAGTGCAGCTTTTGAGTCAGTGCTGCAAAAGCCCAGAAGAGAAGCAGGACGCAGGACACCGAACACCTCATTAATGTGGCCAAAACAAAGTTTCAGCTTTGTTAACTGTAGATATTCCTACATCCTTAATATAACAGCTAGTTGTAAACAGAATATCCAGTCACACAAATCCCAGAAAGGTGTCACCTATCCTGAATTTAATTTGTATCTGCTGTACATATTTTTTGCTGGAGTTTCAAAAGATTTATACTTCTGGCTACACAAAGCCCACTGACTTCACTTTGCACTGGCAAAACAAGAAAAGACAAGAAAAACAAGGCCAGAAAAGAGCACCTAATTCTATTCTTCAAGTTTTATCATGACACCATTTAAAATAACCCTTACATTTGTATATATGTATACCCATTTGTTTACTTGCAAATGCATATAGAAAAACATGAGACAGAAGTGTCTTTGTCCTTCCATCAACTACAAAGGGAGTTTAGATGGTGAGATCATCTGTCAACATCTCTCCCGTCAGTGTTTAAATATGGACAGACGAGAGTGTCATTGATTATCTGGTTCCTTTATTCTGTGGATTGGAGAGTAGATGAATAGTGGTTCACCAGGAGCAGCAGGACCCCGGCAGTGAGTCAGTCGCGCCCAGTCAGTGCAGAGCTGGAAAACTCTCCTCATGCTTACTCAGCAAGTAGCAGGGAAGACAGAGGTTGGTTTTGCTGGACACAGTATCCTTCCCTTTCGATCCTGAACTGCATATTTTTTATGTGCGTTGAGTCCTCTGAATTTTTAACTCTGTCATATAAATGGCAACTAATTAAAACAGAAGGAGCACAAAAAAGAGCATGCTCTAAAACGTGTAGAGGTCAGTGTGAAGATCTCAGTGTCTTCAGAGGGCTCTGGAGCAGGGTCCTATGGCTTGAATTCTGTTTGAATTGAGAACATAAATGTGAAGTGTTTTACCAAAAAAAAAAAAAAGCTTCCTATGACAGTGTAAAAAAAACTTCCAACATGTGGCAGCTCAGGAAGTTCAGCTCTTTATGGGGCAAAAGAGCAACGTCTTTCCCTGAGATAAAACTGAACAGAAACTTCTCATGGAAGACTTTCCAACTATTTATTAAAAGCATACAAAACTGATATAATATTTTTCGGCTCCAAATCATTGTTTCACCAGACTTCCACACTTTTTGGTTCTGTTTTGTTTTCCAGGACTGGGCTTTTCATTGCTCTTTTCTTACAGTGGTATCTTTTGGAGGCTGCTTTCCTTCCTGCTATAGCACTACACAGCTGCCCTCTGGAACATCAGAGCTCACAAATGCCATTCTCCACTGGAGAATGACACCAGCCTTCATGGAGTTTACATTCTTTGGAAACATCAAGAGTGATGCTGGACAAGTCTACGGAGGAAACTGAGACTAGGGATGAGGTTCGTGTCTTCCTCATATGAGGTCAGTATTCACTGCTTACAGGGGATTTCTCAGGATTAGGACTGCAAATAAGTTGGCAGAATCTCTGTACTGTCTTGGAGTTTTATAGCAGCACTATCCTCCTATAAACCTACAGACCAGCATGTGCAAGTCAGAGTATTCAGGCTGCTTCTATGAAGGCTTCAACTTAAACCTTGTTCATTCTCAGTTTGCCCATCTGGAACAAAATGTCTGAGAACAAAGAAATTGGAAATTTAACTTGTAGAGATATTTTAGGTACAGAACACCTAACTATGAAACAATCCAGTTTTCCTTTTATAATATATGCTTTCACATACCCTCCACCTTCTTGAACTCCATCTATATAACAGTTTTTACCACATCAGAAAATACTTTTAAAATGCTGATTAAAAAAAGCAGTTTCATCTAATACAGTTGCTCTGGCCACCACAGAAAGAGCAATTTTTCTGTTAGTACTTCCACTGCACTCCCCCCTCCACCCCCAAAACCCACAGTGGGATCAATGCATGCTTAAATGTGGTGTAGCTTATAAAGCACAGACACAGAACAAGCAACGGCAAAGAAAAAAGGGAGCGAGGAACTGTTTGAGGAGAGGGAAATCATAAAATCGTTGGCCCTGCAGCTGAGAGACACAGCAACAGGTTTTGCTGCAGCAACCCAAAACTCCCAGGAGACCTGAAGTACCTGAAGGTCCGTGTGGAATGATGCTGATTACTGGTAATTTTTGTGTTCCTGAAAAGGATACAGCACAGGAACTATGCATTGCTACCCAGATGATCAAGGTATCATTACTTCATATAAATACTAAATAAGAATTTATTAAGTAAGTAGTTATTATTAATATTATTAAAAGTAAGTATTTCACTATTTCTAATCCTAAGAACTTACAAAAATCACAGGCTTTTCTGGAAGGAAAAATAATACTTGAAACTTTGAGATTATTTTTTTTGAAGTGTTGGGATCTTTTTATGCTGTCTTTTTTCAGATGTTAGATTTCATATTTGCAGCTTCTCTCTACTATCAAGAATGGTTAAGTGATAAAAGCTGCAATTCTGCTTTCAGAACAAGGTTTCTTTCACATGATATGCAGAAAACCATCAAGTGTAAGAGCATAAGGATGAAAACACCGAATATTTTTGTTTGCTTTTTTCAAGTGTTCATCGTAGGGTTTTCAAATTTTTTGTATTCTGTTTTAGCTAACCTCCAAAATGTTCCCGAAATGCATCTCATTGTTTCTTCCTCTCTGTATTTTTAACCAGAAAGCTGATCTTCTCTCTTTGCCCTCCTCTCTTTTATTGAGGAGGGGCAGGTGCCTCTTTCTCTAGTCAAGAAACAGTTGACTTGCAGAGAGTTACATGGGAATTGTATAATTATGTACAAGCGAGGGGAAGCACACAGATCTGCTTCTCTGCAGTCATAGTTTTGTCAAAAGTCAACCAAGGGAACAATTTCAAATTGTCATCTGTCTTTGTCACTACCTCTGCCTCAGAAGCAGATCAAAGATTGCCTGCTAGGGAGAATATACAGCAAAAGGGTTAACCCTACTAATATGATTACTACTAATAAATAATTCATTGCTACCGTAATGCAAACTGAAAGAGGCTAAAACCAGAGCAGCACATGGCAATCCCACTGCTTGAAGTTTCGCTTGTTCAGGAAGTCACGAGGGCCAAAACCCAGAGCAGAAGGCTGAGCTATCACGTGCCAATGGACCCCAGCCACCAAAGCTACTGCTGAGCATCTTCATTAGCACATTCCCAAAAGGTGAGATAATTCTACCTGCTCAGAATAAACAATCTTTTGCTGTACATGAGGTCACACACTCATTGGCAGAAGCTTGCAATAAATCTTGGGTAGTTAACTAAATGACAATTGCTATGTACAAAGTATTTTTAAAAATAAAATCCACATTTAGAAAAGTAAATATAATAGGAGGTGCTTAAAGTTAAGCATCCTTTAAGAAGGAAATAATCATGGCTTCAGTCTTCCTGCCCATAGAATGGGGGTAGCATTACATAGCCATTTTCTAAATTACTACAGGATGTTAAGATGGGAGTCTCTACATTAGGGCATGATAGTGCTATTTTCAATCTCTTTCCACACAATAGTAAGTGCAATGCTTCCAAAAACCTGCCCCATCTACACTGCTGCAGAGTCAGGTCTGTTTTAAAAAAAATAAAGGAGAGTGAGTGATCAGGCACATATTACAGCTGCACCATTGGGTCAGTAAGTGAGAAGTTAAAATAAGAAGTTCATTCAATAAAATATTGATTCTGGAAAGAGATTACAGGAAATCATACCATACCACTAACTTAATTTATGAGTATTTATATTGCAGGAATTACACCAATATATCAAACACAATGCCTTCAACCTTAGTTCAAAAGAGAATTTTATCTCTAAGCTTTAACAACAGGGCTGAAAATAATTCAGATTATATGGGCAGCATTTTAGCAGCCCATTTTCATCTTCTTTAAAAGCAACATTCTAATGCATGATGGTTAAGGATCAAGTTGGGATTATGAGGAGAATGTTAAACATATACCGAGTAATACATCTGTTTTGAATAAAAGATGTTGTATAGAGTTCCAGTTCATTTTTTTTCAACTCTTTGCTGTACGTGTTGTAGCTGCTAAGTGAAACCATGCATCAGATAAATACATCACTTCAGCAGCAGATTGCTAATCAATTGTCTGACATGTTCTGAAATATGTGGGTTAAAAATACACGGGGGCAAAGGCTTTCGTAGTTTGGAAAACTGGTTCATGTTCTGTTGTGGTTCATTCTTCCATCTCTGAGCTTCTGGGATGTGCTATTGTCTCCAGACTGGTGCTAGACCATTCCCTCCATGCTAGGAAAGCAGCAGGCCTTACACCATGTTCCCTGCCCATTTCCAAACACCAGTGTGAGGGAAAGGCATATTTGCTGGCCTGTCAGTCTCTGGCCAATGAACAGGTTGCTCCCAATAAGAGAATCACTAAAATATTCTGTTTGATAGCTGTATCTTATGACTTGGATATTGTTTTGAAGCCACTGATTTTTCAGAAGGTTAATTTAGAAGTTCTGATACATGGATTGTTTTAATTTTTTTTCTTCAATTGGAATAGGAAACTGCAAGCTTGCTATAGCATACAGTTTGTCAAAATTACTGTGTTTGACTCACTAACACTTCCATTTCATCATGTCAGAACTACACACAACATACAGATTTTAAATAGCCACCTTATCAAAGCTGTTTGAGAACAATAACTAGCATGACTAGTTCCTAATATTCAACCAAAAATACTTCTAATATTTCAATACAAGGGGAAATGGGTGCATATAAACTCCACATGTGCTAGGCTGCAGCTCCAGTTCCTCCAGAATTCTGGAAGCAGTCCTCCCCTTTTCCCATTCTTGATATCCTCCCTATCTGCAGCCTCACCTCCTCTTAGAGGAGCTCTTTGTCAGCTTCCTCATGGGGCAGAGAAGGAGGGCATTTAGGTTTTTATTTCCTGATGAGGCGAAAATAACAGTAGAAACAGCTGCCATACAATGGCCAAGTGTTTAAGATCAGTGCTCTGGTACTTGTCTCATCCATCCTCCAAACACTCAGGCTTTACTCAGGAACCAGAGATATTTTCTGAGTATTGAGTAATTGAAACTCTATTTGATGCCCTCTACTTCTCATACTGCAGAAGAAAGTGAACAATCACTCCCTCTTCAGCTTCTTCACTCCACAAACACCTATTGTGTCATTGTCCAGTGACATTTTTTCCACGCTGAAGTGCTTTGGACAATTAATTTTGGTCAAAGACCATCACAGTCATGTTTCTCTGTCTGCCACTGCTGCAACTCATCCAAACTTTCTCACATTCATCTGAGGAAGAAAGAGTAATCAAACAAGTCCACATACGCTAAAGAGTCCTGAAGCTTCTGGTCCCCATGAACTCAACCATTCCTACATCAACAGGTATCAGAGACAGAAAGCTTAGTAAAAACAGTCATCACCTGTCACTCAGACTGATCCTGGGCTGACCTTTGAATATTTCCTCACTGCTGTAATTCTCTGTGGTTTTCTGATAACCTAAGGCAGATGCATGTGATGACAGAAGAAACACTTTGAACCTGATATAGTGCTGGGTTATGGTTTTGTGCAGTCCTCTTGCTGTGACTGTGAAACAGACAGAGTTCTTACTTACCGTAGTATCTGCTAAGAACCAGAGGCATTTACAGTCCCACTAGAATCTGGCTGGAGACCCAACTCCTTTCTACTACACAGATTAATCCTCCTGGGACAGATTCTTTAGTATTTAGCTGCTAGCGCAAGGGCAATAAATGCTTGGTGTTTCTGAGGCAAAGAAAATCTAGTCACACCAGCAGATGTTCCTGCAGCCAGTGGAAACTGGCACACATAGGAAATGTATCTTCCAGGGGAAAAAGATGGATTTATGGAGTGGGAAGTTTTCAAAGGGGCTTCCACAGTCCAAAGGGACACCTACTAGCAGACCTGGCAATGACTCTTGGTATCTTTGCCTCCCCTTTGTTCTCACAGCAGGGCTGTGTCTGCAGGTACAGTCCCTGTGGGCATTACAGAGCCAAGAACAGAGCTCTGCAGCAGGGGTGCAATGTTTGCCAGCTGAAGCAGATTTATGCCGTCATAGTTACACCAGGCTCTAAACCCAACAGGTTAATCTGGCAGCAGCCTTTTCCTGGCAGCACAGCTGTGTCCACACCAGGAACTTTGCTGGCTGAGCTCCACTGGGCAGGTGGGATTTATTTTATTTTCAGATCCAGGCTAACATCAGTGTGTGAGCAGAAGTTTCTAATGTAGGCCTACAAGAAATATCTCTGATCTGAAAAGCTCCATTACCTCTGCACGTGGCAATGAGCTGTCTCATCCCTCAACTCCAACTACAAAAAAATTTAATTTCTGTCCTCCAACAAAGGAAGTGGGAAAACTGATGATGCTGATGGATCACAGGAATGTCAGAAATGCTTATGAGTTTTCCTGTGACAGAAGCATTTGATTTCTGCACTAACAAGGCAGTTGGTGAATCTTCTTACAGCTGCTGGTATGTGAGAGACATAGGATCGTGATATACATTAGAACAGAATCGACTTCAGCTTTGGAAAACAAAGTAGGACCACTGCCATGCAAAGTTGGGATTTTTTTAAATAGGGGCTTGGTTAATGTGTTCAATTACTGGGCTTACCAATGTCCTACTTTCAATTCCAGTACAGGGACAGGAAAATTACACAAAATTAATATGGATTTAGAAAGGAATCAAGACATGGAGCATTTATGCCAGATTAGCTGTTTACTTGTTGATATTGTGTATCTTTCTGCTATAGGACCTCATCAGCCTTTCTAAACAAAAAAACCCCTCTTTGTATGAAGCTCCATGGAACAATAATGTAAGTTGGAGATCTTACACTGTATGAAATGTTGTCACCAAGTGAGCCTCCACTATCCTTAAGCACCTTCTAGTCTTTTACAGGTATTTTTTTGATTCGCTTGCTTTAAAAACAAAGCAGTCTTTTCTGAGAGAAATTCTGTCCCTCATGTGACAGATACCTTGAATCAAGATCAGTCAGACATCCTCAGTCTTGTGTCAAATATAAAAAAACCCCAATACAATATTAACAATATGCCAATGCAATATTAACACTGGGCATTTTATAAATGTGGCGAATGAAAAAGATCTTGAAACATAAAATGAGACTCTTTGTATTCAGGTGGTATAACAGATATCTTTGATTACTAAATATGGGCATTGACCTAATTCATATTTTAAATGAAATATAATGAAATGTACAGGATATGTTGAGTATAAAGTCACAGAGCTGTAAAAAGCCTATCTGTTGCATTTCCTGACTTAAAAAAACCCCCAACACTTGAAAACTGGATTCCTTCATAAAATCTGCAATATGGTACATTAACAATAACTCAGTGTTATGTAAAGCTAAAATCTGCTGCCAAACATGAAGGTTGCCAAGTTAATATTGACTTGCAGATAACCATTATCACGATGGAGAGCTTTTCCTGGATAAGAACTTACTCACCGAAAATGCAGTTTTCACAAATCAAAGCAGCCCTTAACTCATGTCAAATCTGGCAGACACATCTGAACGTTTTTTTTCAGTGATGAAAATCCTTTGGCTTTATTAATCAAGTAGATGAAGAGCATTCAAGAGCATGACCCCACAGGGCAAAGGTTAAGGCATAAGTTGGGATATCTATTTTGCAGTTTCTGTTCCAAATTCACTCAAGAGGAGATTTTGCCTTTTAGTTCTCCCTCACTGGGCTGCTAGTAAAAGGAGAGGGGAAAGGAAAAGTGATGAAAATTACCATCTGCTCCTATTTATCCAGATGTATCAGTGTCTTTTTACTTTTATTAAAAGTGGCCAGAAATATTTTGCATAAGACAGTTACGTTAATGTGCCATTTTTAAAATGTTTGCGTTTGGTTCTACCTGAACCAATATACAAAACCTTATCCTGGCTGCCAAAACCAAAACACCATTTATTCACCTGTTTTTATCAATCAGTACCTTTAGTAATGCATTTTCCAGGACTCTCTTCCTTTAGAAAAACCTGTCTTGCAGAACCCTGCCACATCCAGAGAAATAGAAAGGGATCAAATACAGGCAGGATGTAAAAATCTCACTGCTGTGCAGGGACAGGAAGCAGAAATGATATTAACAATCAATAACTAAGAGAATTATCACAGAGCCTGGCTTTTACCAAAAAGAACAGGCTGCAGGTGCTGTAGCCAACATATTAATTGCATAGAAACATAGATTTTTATCACTTAGAATGCTTCACTTCCATGTGTAATACCAAAAAACCACAGTCAGCATCTGAACTGCCTGGACAAGGTGATCAAATGAACCCTGACCAGCCACTTTTGCTACAATCAGCCTCCCTCAGTGCTTCTTCCTCAACTGCGTTTAGCATTAATCCCACCTGACCCAGATTAGAGGGAGCTGAAACCCAGATTGGATACCACTCCCATTTAAAATATAAACCAAAGAAAATGATATTGGTATATTTCAGAGGCTTATAGAACACTCCACGTTCATTTATCACAGCAAGTAATAAAGAAGGGACCTAGCTGGAAACCTGTTTTTTCAGAGTTATAGATACCTTATTAATTTCACTATTTTCTTTTCTTTCACGAGTTTCATGTTTCAGACCTTTTAAGAAAAAAGGTGTATTTAAGATGTCAAAAAATCTTCTTAAGAACCAGCAATACTCTCTCCAGGGGTTGTTTTAGGCAATTATAGTTTTACAGTTTCCTCTTCACATTGGATAAGGATCTTGGATAGTGTCAGATATTTGGTATGTGGACATGATCTTGGCCCCTGGATATGAAGTTGTCATAGCTACTCTGGATGGTTTCTAAACATGACCAAATCCTCCACAGGATCCTTCCCAAGTTTCATGGTCTGCAAAGGGCTTCTCTTTAAAAAACAATAGTTCGCAAGACTGTGTGTGTAATGCAGTTTTTCAGGTAGAGTATGGCATTTGCTTTTGAAAAGAAACCTTTTTTAAAATTACCAAATAGGGAGAGGGTAAGAAAGAGAGACTATAGACCAGCTAAGACAAAGCTCACCATCTAAAAACACAGGAAAATGGTCCAGTTCTTTCATGCAAACTATACAATAAATTCTGGTTTGGTCACAGCAGTGTAGAACTGGAATAAATTCATCAACATTGGAGAAGCTGAGCTCAAATTATACCAGAAAAGCTAAGAGTAAAGCTAGGCCTTTAGTTTTCATATTTTGTTCAGCTCTCCTATAATTTAAAAAGAATCATAAATCAGCAGCTTGTCATCTCCGGAAATACATAGAAAACAAAGTAATTTTCTTCTGAGCCTAAAGACATAAGAATTGTTTAATTACCTTTAGCTTCAAAGCAGTAATCTTGAAGTATGGTTATACTTCAGAATATGGTCTTGTAATCCTTTTAACATGGGAACGGCAACATTTTCCAAACTGTATTTCACCCTAGATACTCAGATTAGTCTCTGTTCTTTTCCATTGTCAATGCAAGAGGCAAGAGCAGAATAAATAACAAACAGGGATTGTTGATTCCTAAGGTAACTACAGGGTACATTCATAGCAGAGAAGACAAAAAGGGAAATTTAGTAAATGGAAAGTGGTTTAGAACAAGCTCTTCAGCTAGAACTATTGCCATAAAATACTGCTATTGAAATTATAAAAAAAAAAAAAAAGAAAGAAAGAAAGAAAGGAAAAAAGAAAGAAAGAAAGAAAGAAAACCAGCTCATCTTAGTCGGTTAGGTCTGCTTTGAGTAGGAGGTTGGACCAGATGACCTCCAAAGTCCCTTGCAATCTAAATCATTGCATGATTCTAAACAAACTGGACTTTTCTTGTAAACATATTTGTTCAAGAGACCAAAAAGAGATTTAAAAATCAAGATTGATTGGACAGGTACTTACTATTATAGCAAAAATTACAAATAGTCAGTTATAAGTAGCAAAAATATTACTTCCTCAGAAATACAAAGAACAATGACCCTATCATTTGAGCATTCAAGTAAAGTCTAGTCAGAGAAAAATACGATGTATAACACTTTTATAATTTTCCCTAAGCTCTCCCACTGATTGAACACAACATTTTGGTCATGGATATCACTGCTTCTCTCTCAACCACAGTCCTCTTGTTGGATACCAAAAGACCCAAGGAAATGATGTTGTTGAATACAGAATTTTATTAATGTCTTAAGGGAAAATGTTTCATTGTATAACTTCTAGGAATTTTAGCCTTAATAGGGGATCGCTCATGAACTGGGCTCTTAATTTTTATTACCTTGTTGGTTAAGTTAATTAGATTATGATTGCTAGCAATTTTTCACCAAAACAGGAGAGTGTTTTACCATATCTTTTACGTTTTGCTTCACTAAAGTACACTGGAAAGTATCACAAATGTAGACAGAGGACCACTGTTAAATGGTATTTGTGCTTGTAAGTTTAATCCAAAATAAATTTGCCATAAACCAACAACAAAATGGAAGACTGACATTAAAGAAGTGGATTTTGCCACAGTGAACTAGTGAAAAGAGGAATCTTAGAGGTATATTAGGTGAAAAACAGGTAACACATAAAGTTTATTGTTTTGAGTCTCCTATTGCACGTGTTACTTGACAGTGCCTTGGGGTTCCAGTTGTGGACACAAACATGGTCAGATAAGGAACTAAACAAAAGCAACAACAAAATAGGCACAGAGACTCTGCCAGTGTGTGTGTACAGACCCAGCTTCTCTACCCAAAAATCCCACTGAGGTCTCTACTTCATCCCACTCAATCTAACCACAGAGAGAATCCCTTGTTTTTTCAAGGAAGACATTAGAGTCAAAATGGACCATGTTGCACTAATTTGAAGAATAACTACAATAATTGTTCCTAGTGCAGTTAGAATATGCCCAACAAGCTCTGTTAGTTCAAATGTCAGCACTTTCATGCTTGCATTTATGTGCAGACCTGTAACCCTAGAAGCTATTCTGGTATTCACCATGTCCATCTCTGTGTTTTCCCAGTGTTTTGATGTGAAGCTGTTTTTAGATCTGCTTGCAAGTCTCTGAATCAGCAGCACAAGAGAGTGAACTGCTTTCAGTGATTAAAGGCAGATACCAGTAAACACTTTCAGGACAGAATTACAGAGCATTTTCACTTCTCTGCTGCTATTGACTTAAAGGAGTTTGAGTTTCTGCTGATAGCTATCCTCTAACAGCTGGGACCCCTTTTGACCCAAACACATGAAACTGATCTATGTGGTACCACTATGGTCCTCAGAGATATATGGTTAAGATGTTCTTCAAGATCAGGCCCAAAGCATGAGGAAAGGTTACTCAACTGCTATGAAATGTACAAGTACCATTGTAGAACTATTTTCTGTTTTCTCTACTTTTATCATGACTCCTTTGGTAATATTTCTATTTCTTTCCCCCTCTGAAAAGGCCACAGTTTAAAGCCTCTCCCCCAAAGATGTATTTCCTTCCAATTGGTTTATAGCTTGACATTTTTTGGCTTTTATTCCCCTTGCAGTACACCTTTAAACCTTTAAATATTTTTAGGCTGTGTGCATCTTATAAGGAGCAACAGGTACTCCTGAGACAAGGAATGTGCACAGACAACAAAAGTCTCCCTTCTCACCAGGATGTATATGCACCCTCACCCTTCTTCTGTTTTTTTCCCCTTTGTTAATCATCCTCTACTTCAAACTATGGATTTAAAATATCAGTCTGTCTTTCTTCACATGAGGGCATCATCATCAGTAATTGAAAGCCTGGGCCACTGCACAAGATGCTATAAAGACACCAGCTATAAAGACAGTTCCTCCCCTGAAAAGCTTCCTGTAAGACAACACAGTTGGACACAACACACCCAGAAAAAGAAAGAAAATGGAGACTTGTAGTGGTATTTGGCAAAAAATTGGTAAATTTTCACTTGGACAATACCCCTCTGTTAGGAGATCACTGGTAAGACATGAATGCTGCTCAGTTGTACTTACACAGCCAAGCTAACACTGGGGGAAAACAGCTAATCCATGGAAGTTGTATTCCTGAGTGAGAAGATGTGGTGCTGAGCAGAACATCATAGCAGCTCAAGATTCAGATTTGAACCCTGGAGCCCATGTAGATCTGGAGAAGGCAGCCTTCCTGACCTTCCCAAAGTGTAGTATTTTGAGGGCTTTTTTTGCAACTGTCCTCTCACTTAATCCTTTTTAAAGCCACTGACAAAGAGGGACGAAGTTCCAAAGACGAGAACTTAACAGTTCCCCAAGGTCCCACAGGTGCGGAGATCTGGAGAAGAAAATTGTTTCCTCCTTCCGTGTCCCTCTTCCTACCCCTGCCTTGCCACATAGTGCCGCCATACTCTTGGAAAATTTA
Organism: Gymnorhina tibicen; assembly: GCA_013399875.1. NCBI lineage: Eukaryota > Metazoa > Chordata > Aves > Passeriformes > Artamidae > Gymnorhina > Gymnorhina tibicen. The sequence goes on from VXAZ01007519.1 coordinate 443,552, forward strand.
GATTTGAGCTTAGCTGTTACCAAACTCTACACTCCAGTAAGGCTCAGCTAAAAGACCTGATGAGGAAATGCTGCTGCTGAGAAACATCTTGGCTTTGTTTTATGCAACCAAAGAATTAAAATTATTGTCAGAAATACCATAATGTATAAAAGCTGCAAACACCCAACTGTAGTGTCAGACTTCCAAGTTGTACAAATGTATTTGTCTCTCCTATTTGTAAACGTTATTTGAACAGAAATAGCACATTGTAGCAGCCTAACAAGAAGCAGTCTTTCTGATGACGTTTGAGACTTCTTTGCTCCACTGTATGGAAGTATTTAAGACTTAAAAGATTTATATTACAAAATAACATTTTAAATGGCTCAGTCCTGTTCCCAGTAAAGTCAAAGAAGGGGTTACCGTCAGCTTCAATAAAAGTGGCATAAGGGCCACTTGCAATTTTAACACGATTTTTTTTTTCTGTTTTATTCCAAGAGTCACGAAGTCCCTCCAAAGGCCCCCTACTCCTTAAAAAAAAAAAAAATTCAAGCAAGTTATCAAGAATCCATCACTGTCATGGCCAGACATGAACGTCCATCGAGACCTCTGAATGTCAGAATTCCACCATACACATTATGTTGGGCACAGAGAAACACCGTGTATTTCCAAGCTTAGCAGTGGAAGGCTCCTGTTGCCTTTTAAAATACTTTCTCACTGTATCCAACACACTCTATCCATTTGCTCTGAGACAAAGATTCTCACCTTACGCACATACTTCAAAGATAAAACTCAATATGAACTAGTAATAGAATCTGATCCTTTAAAGGGATTAGAGTTTGAGTAAAGTCAGCAGCCTTTGATTCATTTTCCTTTTTTATGATTGACAGATGCTAAATTAAATTATATAAATGAAAAAACAGTCCCATAAATTTTTTAAATCCATATTTTAATTTAAACAGCACAAGGACAAACATTTATCTTCAACTGAGTTTTCCCACCAGCCTCCAGAATTAAAATGTTTTTCTTGGTTGGTTTTTATGTTTTATGCTCAGATTTTTAAATAATTATTTGGATCATGCATTTGGCATTTATGTTGATCCTTAGATGTGAATAGCAAAATCATATCTAGCTTCTTGATAAAAGTTTACAGGAAACATGGAAATGACATCCTAATATTTAGTTTATTCTTCCTTCTTCTGTTTCTTATAATTTATCTTCCTTTTTAGTAATTTATTTTGAATGATGAACTCTTTTGGAGACCTTATACTGTGCATATGTGGGCTGGGACACCCTTCACTAGTCCAGGTTGCTCCAAGTCCTCTCCCACATGGCTGTGAACACTTCCAGGGACGGGGCAGCCACAGCTTCTCTGGGCAACCTGTGCCAGGGCCTCACCACACTGTTTCCCCTCTGGTGCCACACTTTGGTGTTCTCCTTGAAGTGCCCTAAGCAACCCTTTAAGCATAAACACAGCCAGACAAGTTTCATCGTTTCATCCCAGACATTTATGAGGGACAACACGGTAATGTCATGCAAACGTGATCCAGTGACTTAATTAGAACCAAGATAGCAGAGACAGAGCGAAGCTGTACATCTCCTGAGAGTCCTGGGGGACTGCTGCAGGAGGGTGAAGGCCTGGAAGAGCTAGGAAAGGGTAGTACAAGGACGGGAAAAAACCTTACAAACCCAAACCAGAACAAACAAACATGCATTTTATAAGGGGAAAAAAAAGTTAGAATCCAGTTGTATATTTTAAAAGGGAAAGGTTAGAAAAACATTCAGGGAGAGCGCCCAAAGAGTTAATTTCCAGCAGCACTTTAGGCAGCAAAGCCTGGGAAGGCTCCTGGCGCCCTCTGGTGTGAGGCGGGAGCAGGAGTGGAAATTTCCTCTGCAAAACAGCTTTGTCCTAAAGTTCAGGCAGATAAAATGACTCTTCAGCGTCCCGATGGGAAGAGCGGTAATTTGATTTCCCAAGCGAAGCCTTGCTTGGGGTGCAGCTTAGTTTGGGGGTGATGGGGAAGGAAGGGGGAAGGTTGTTTTAAAATTTTTTTTTTTTACTTGTTTTTCTTTTTCCTCCGGAGTCTCAAGTTGGACCGGCTGCAATATGAAGAAAGGAGCCCTGAAAGCCGGTGAATGAAAACCTCGCAGGATCCTCGGAATAATGGTTGCAGCAGGACAAGCATGCTTAAAAAACAACAAAACCCCCAAACTATGCACGCCTGTTTCCCTCCCGTCTGGAGTTTCCAAGGGAAGGATAGCCTAAACGAGCACGGAGGTGAAATGTCTTCTTCCAAAATGACTTAAATACTAAAAGGGAAAAACCTTCGAAAAAAGAGAAAAACAAGCAAACAAACAAGCAAACAAACAACAAAACAGAAAAGGCATTCCTGACTTCAAGCACCTCTCCCTTAAAATTGAAGGATGCTCCCTAACCCAAATCGACACCCTTATTTTAATTGCCAGGAGAGTGAGGAGCACTCTCTGCTAGCAGGCTACGAATTCACATTTTTTAACATCTTTTTTTTTACATTTTTACAATCATTAACAGCAATAACAGCTACTTGTGAGGAACAAATGCACAAAAGCCCACCCCTAAATGCAAAGGGGCCGACAGAGCAAACCGGTAGAGTAAACATCAGGGTTATTCCTTTAGGTACCTGCTAAGGAAATATACTCTGGTTTTAACCCCTAAAGGGGGCGAGGGGGGGCCGCGGTGTTTATGCTGATTGGAGACAAATACACAGAGCTTTCCAGCTCATCTTTACCAGCTGTTTTTCCTTCATTCCTAGTATCTTCCAGCAAATGCATCTTCCAACCCCTCCCAGGAGACCTGATTTTTGGCAGGAACTGCTTTTTGGCGGGGGATGGTCCCGCAGTACGGCCACAGTGGGGGCCTCGGCTGCAGGTCTGCCCCCGCGGGGGTGTCCAGGTGGGAGATGGTCCCCGTCGCGGGGATGGAAAGGGGGGTTTCAGCTGGCCTTGGACTGCAGCTCTTCCTCTCGGCACCCCTTCCATGTGGGCAGGAGGCGCTGGGCTTCTCCCTCAGCTAAGGACAAATTTACCTTAAAAACAAAAGTAGGTTTGCTTTATTGCTTTTTTCTTAGTGAGTTTTTTAATATATTTTTTGTTCGTTTGTTCTTGTGTGTCTATTTGGTGGGTTTTTTTCCTTTTAAAAAAGAGTCTTTTTATACAAGTGCTTTCACCTCCTGATCTGTCAACGCTTGACAAAGTTTGGGGAAATAAGCGGCAAGTCCCTGACAGCCGCTCTGCTTTTTGCACACCAACCAAAACACACTTCTGTGGGGTAAAAAATGCTAAACTAAATACAATTTATTTAGTAAAAGCCAGCAGATTTCTGTTGTCAAGATGCAGGCGAGGCTCGGCACCTACCTTGGTTTGTAGGCATACGTGCGTGGTGCTCTTCCACCCCAAGCTCCCCATCGAAGTGCTTTGAAAGAGAAAAGATACTCGTATTTTTTTTTAATTAAAAGACCCATTTTACAGGCAGCGATAAGTCAAAGCAAACTGTAGCCGAATTCTTGTAGGAAGGGTCATGCGCGGGCGGATTTGTCCTATTAATAGGACACAGGAAGAGCCGGGAGAGCAAACGCCTGCCCTGAACACAGCGTGGGATGTTATTTGAGGTAATAGATTGAGAGCAGACACGGAATCAGTACTTTATAGACGTTCAAACGCGTCGTTATTTCACGTTAAATAACATTTTAGAAGACGCTCCCCTGGTTTTTCTGCTGGAAGGATGAGAGATTATTTGGAAGCATTTAAAATGGAGAGGAAAAAAAAACAGACTACAGCTCCCTGTGGGAAGCCAATCAACATGACAGATAGTAAACGTTCTACGATTAAGGGCAGCTTTGCCGCAATTGGTTTTAAATCATAAACATGTAATTACAGGAAATAATTCTGAGACCACATCCGAGTTTACCTGGAAATGACGGGAAAGTAACAGAGCATTCCCGAAACTGTCAGTACCTCTCAGGGAAGCCTGTTGATACTGAAAGACTGATAATTGGCGGCAAAAAAAAAAAAAAAGGACAGGACACCCCCCGAGCCCCAGTGTCGCAGCACTTAGGAGGAAACACACAATACATTTCTAAAAATCTCGCTCGCTTGTTACTTTTGTAGTTAAAATATTGGCTGACACCGCAGATATTAAACATCCCAGTAATATGGTTACAGACGTACGGAATATTTAAAACATGACCCTATCAGTCTAAGAACTAAGCATATTAGGTAAAAAGACTGTGATAGCTATTCATTTTCCCTAATTAGGAATTAATGGCTTTTTAAAGGAATTCTTTTTACAACAGAGACTTCACAAAACAAGATTTCAGTATTTTTGCTTGTATTGACCTTCCTCTTCACAAGCAGTAAAAAATGTAGAGTTCGGGAGGTGCAGGATTTTTGGTTGATTGTATTTTATTTTATTATTTTATGTCGAGCTTTTATTGTTGTTTATTTGGGGTTTTTTTCCAGTATCCACTTGTATCCATGTTTATTACATTAGTCCATTAATAATAACTTCCAGAAGGAAAAAAAAAAAAACAACCCCAAAACTATGGAGGCGACGAGTAGGGCCTTACTGTACTTTTTTAACTAACTGAAAGACAAAATTTCTACTGATTTAGGTTGGAAGTGAACGAAGTCCTATGAGAATCACTACAGGAGCCAGGTGTATTTTCCTTTCTCTCCTCAGCCTTGAGAGACGAGTGGGACGATGCCGCACACCGGCCCCGGCGGCTGCACCATCCCGGGGCAGGTCTGCTCCGGCCCAAGCAGCACGGAGCCGCTCTCAAAACTCTCCGGGATCCCTCCCCACCATCCAGGATCCCTTTCCTTTGCAGAGGGAGGGCACATGAGCTGCAGGCGGCAGCTGCCCTGCTCGAGCGGGACCGATGGACCGGCGTGGCAGCGGAAGCCAGAACCAAGCCAGGGGCTTTGCAAATATTCCCTTCCAAAGAGCAGCACTGAATTATCAAGCACCCCGCAATATTTTGCTTCCATTCACGTTTCAAATAAATTACTTTTCTAATAATCCATTAACTGCTTTAACGACCAGTGTTACTTATTCACCAGTGCTCCATGAAAGTTATTATTTATTTGAAAATTCTTCGCGATTTCCAGTTGCTCTCCACATAACGTGCACTATTCGAAGAAAGCAAGAGGGCTTTCAAACAGGAAAACGCAGTTAGTCCCTCATTTTGCAAGACAAGCACGCCACTGGGGCTCCTATTTTCATTTTTAATACAAAGAAAATTATTTTCCCCCTTGCTAAGCACTCACTATCCCCGTGGATCTCCCTGGAAGGTGCTGGGTGCTGAAGCCTTAGGAGAAAACGGGCCACCTTCCGAGAAAGTCCTATCTACGGACTTAAACAGCCTCACTTGAAGAGCCCACATTAACAAGCAATAAACCCTACGACTTCGACTTCGTTTCAATCCCAAATTCACCGTACCACGCTCAAAGGATGACGTAAACAATGTGAGCACTACAGAAACAGTGTGCGAAAATTACAGCCAAAACGGGAATTAAAAAAAAAAAAAAAAAAAA
>VXAZ01007519.1:449122-476341 GCA_013399875.1 Gymnorhina tibicen
AAAAAAAAAAAAAAAAAAAAGGCTCTCATAACCGAAAAATGCTTTTAGGAGATGTGACAGCCGCACTCTGGCGCAGGACCTGCAGACTCGTGCGTTCCCTGAGGAAGCACAGGCAGCGCGCTCCGACCGCCGTCCCACGGACACCGCAGCGTTACACGGGCTGTAAATCCCGCTGCCCCGGCACCCCCCGCGGGGGATTCTCAGCACAAGGGCCGCCAGCTGAGAACCAAAACCGCTGGGGAGAGCCGAGGGTGCCCCCGACTCCCACCAGTTATTTTTATCCGCGTCCGGCCTTTCCAACCCATCAGATACTCGCTGCGAGGCGGAGCAATAGAAGAGCACCCTCAGAACTCAGCCGGGCTCGCAGGGACACACAGAGCCCACCACCGGGAACGAGGAGCCCGCGGCAGCAGCAGGGACCCGGGCAGGGCTGCGGCATCGAGCTCGCACGCTGCCCTCCCTGATTGTTAAATTAGCAACAGAGAGAGTTAATTACCTAAACCCAAAATATTGTGGAGAGCTCAGTAAAGCAAAGAAAGAAAATAAAAAGCAACAAAAATACACCCCCAAATACCAGCCTAGGACAGGCGGGCAGCTGCACAGCACTGCTGGCTCACGGAGACTGAGCTGCTGTTTGGATTACCCTCTGCGATGCTCCCACCACAGAGGGAAGGAACCTTCTTTTTTTTCTGTTGGTTTGGGGTTTAGTTAGTTAGTTAGTTAGTTAGTTAGTTAGTTAGTTAGTTAGTTAGTTTTCCCCCCTGCAATGTCTGTTCTCTTTTCTGCACGAAGCAGCAACCCCGTCCCTGTGCACTAGGCCTTGCAGAATCTGCCAAAACAGTTTAATAAAGGGATTGAGATATTCTGATTGACATTTAGTTTTTATACATACAAAATATAATACATAAAGTGCATGTTATATATTTATATGCACATATATAAATATATATCTAACCTCCCCCCAACCTTTTTCAAAATATCTGGAAAAAGTCAGACTCGAGGTAATGCAAAGTCAGTAACATGAGCAGCTTTTCTCTGGCTCTGTCTGACAGGCTTTGTCTTTATGTCTGTGTCAGACAGTGCTCAGTCTAAACCAACCGGATTAACCAGGACGATCCCCGGGTGATCCTGAGCAGCATAACAAACCGCAGTGATAAAATATGACCGTGCCGCTCTCTGCAAACACCTCGGGATTGTTTTACAGTGGTACATCCCCGGTTATCCCTCTGCTCGTGACTGCCGGCCGCGGGGCTGACTGCAGGAATTAATATCCAGCATCGCACCCGGGGAAAGTTTTAAATCCCAGGATTCACTTTCCTCTTGACGAACAGTAAAAAAATTCAGGTGTAGCAATAAGCTCTCATGTAAAAATCGTGACACCGGGGCAACGCTTTTTTTTTTTGTTATTTTTTAGTAATAATATTTTTAAATAAAAGATGTAGCGTTCAGGAGTAGAGATAAACTCATGTAAAAATCGTGACACGGGTGCAATGCGAGTATTTTTAAACAATCGGTATGGGTTTCTTAAAAGGATTAGTATGATTTCAGCAACCTTGTGTTTTAAATACGCTTCGGGGGCCCGGAATGTTACGTGCTCGGTTACTCGGGAGGGAAAGGACAGACCGGGACGTGGACGTTAGCATTTTGATGAATTTTTGTTAGACCCAAGGAGAGGAGCCCCGGGGGGGAGCAGGCGGTCCCTGCACACAGCACCAAGCAGACAGCCTCGCCATTTTATGCAGCCACCGCTCCTGCGCATTAAACGGGACAGCGGAGGACGGGGTGGGATTGGATCCAGGAGTGGCACAAACATTAATCCGGGACCTGCGGAGGAGCCGAGGAGCCCCCAGAGGGGCATGCGAGTAGGGGGCATGCGAGTAGACAGAGCCGTGCGCTCACCGCGCCCGTTCAGCGCTGCTTCCAGAGAGCCCAAGATTTTAAAAAAATTGGTGACAACAGGGGAGGAGAGCCGCGACCTCTTCCAGTTTGTGTTTCCAGGCACGGCCCTCCAAGCGAACACGCCTGTGTCCCCCGGCGGAGGGGAGACCGAAATGAAGGTGTCTGTGGGCCGCCGGGTCCTGCCCCTCACGGCGGAGAGGACTCTGCGCCTCACCAAGCGGGATCCCGCTGCCCGGCACCCATCATGTGGCCTCCCGGCCGTGCCAGCCCGCTCAGCCCGCAGGGAAGGGCGGGCTGAGGGCGGCGGGGGCGGTGGCGCAGGACGACTGCCTGCGGGGGGAGCCCAGAGAAAATGGAGGCAAGCGGGATCGCAGCGCTGAACGGCTGCATGGCAGCAGCGGGGCGGCCGAGGGGCGGTCCGAGCTTCGTGCTAAGGCGGGAGCGAGTGAGCTTCCCCCCGCCCGTCTGGGCTTAACCAGGACACGGCAGCCGCACTCCGTCCGAGCTTCCCCGGGCTCCGGACGCGGCGTGGCCCCTCACGGCTCTGCCCCTCACGGCACGGCCTCTCAAGGCGGCCGCGGGGCCGTTCCAGAACGTTCCCGGCGCGCGGGCTCTGCCAGCTCGGCATGGCGGGCGGAGGGCGCCCCCTGCTGCCCGTACGCAGCGGTCACGGCCCTCAGGGACGCCGGGACAGTTAAAACACGTAAAATTTAGTAATTCTGTTGGGAAAACGTCATCTTTTCAACGCTGGCTTGGCATCCTGCAGTATATACGCCTACCCCCCCGCGCCTGCTGAGTGTATAATTTATGTCAGGATTTTGTAAAATTTTTAATTTAGCAGTGTAAATCGAAAGTGCAGAGTTGCCAAGTAAAATGAATGTTGAGTTAAACTCAGTTGACCAGCTCAATACAGCTTCTTTCCCATTTTTTTTTTCCCTTTAAGGTACGTGCCCATTTAATCACCTGTTTAAGGTGGTTTATGGTTCCTTTAAATGGCCCTGAATATCAGATTGCAAATACCGAAAATGTAAATCCAGCTTGTCTAATCTGGAGTTTAAAATATTCTTGTGATGTCACAAAGTGATGGCTTATAAAATATTTTCATTTAATTAGGAAGCGCTAAGAGGATTTCTGCAAGGAAAAAAAATAAAGGCGAGGAAGCTCAGTTTGAATTATTTATGTGCTGTGAACTATCATGATTGCTGCTGCAGCTTTTCAAATACAAAAATGCAGGATTTGCTCGCTTTTCATTTTTAGAACCTAATTCTTTAATTATTCAGGCATGCAAATTACTGTGAAGAGGGATTAATTATGCAGGTAATCAAGGTTTTATTCTAAGTTTACTTTTAAAAAGCAAAGATTGGCTGATACTATGTACAGTGTTTCTGACACTGGACTTGTGCACTGAAATACTCCTTTAAGGTATGATAACAGTTTGGGATTTCATGGAAGTAAAAGGGGTAGGGATGAATTTGTGCCTTGCATAAGCCGAGGAACACGACACATGGCATAAATCTTGCTGTCCTGCGAGAGAGAAGGATCTCCTTCCTCAGGACTGAGCGCTCGTCATCCGCTTTCTTCTTACAGAATCATAGAATATTCCAAGTTGAAAGGGACCCACAGGGATCATCAAGTTCAACCCCTGACCCTGCACAGAGCACCTCAGCAATCCCATGCTGTGCCTGAGAGTGTTGTCCAAACATTCCTGGAGCTGTGGCAGCCATGACCATTCCCTGGGGAGCCTGTTCAGTGCCCGACCACCCTCTGGGGGAAGAACTTTCCCTGATATCCAGTCTGACCGTCCCCTGACCCAGCACCAGCCATTCCCTCGGGTCCTGTCCGCGGTTACACAGAGCAGAGATTGGAGCTGTCCCTCCATTGCCCCTTGGGAGGAAGCTGCAGCCCCCCGTGAGGTCTGACCTCAGTCTCCTCCAACTAAAAACCAAGGACTCTTCCCCTCAGTGGTGTGTACAAAAAGACGTTCTGCAGAGTGTGCCATGAAGTGGGGAGGTCAGAGGAGGTTTCAGATTGGAAAGAAGCGCAAATAAGACGAAAGGGGAAGATCCTTAATTCCGCCATTTTGTCAAGCTGACTGGCCTCTGTCACGGGTGGGATCTGGTGTCCTCAGGGATCTGTTTCCTCCAGAAAGATGCTGCATCCTTTACACAGCATCATGGCACTTTACTTCGCCTGTGCTCAGGCTCTATCTTGGCATTGGCTATCTTGGTTTCGCTGCCAAAGCACACAAATCTAACCGTGGCAGACCTTAAGATGGAGAAGCTCAACTTCTGTGCATAAACACTGCTCTGCATCATTTAATAAATGGTGCTGTCAAAAGTACCACAAAAGTACACCATCAGTGAGCACTGGTTACATTTCTAAATGTTTTTGCAGTTGTAATCACAATTAGATGCTTCAAGTAGCAATCCCTTATTTAAAGTTGACCGGTATACTCGTATACTTTCCAGATATACAAGTGGCATTGTATCTTCAGTAGGACTGATTTCAGTGGGATTATAATTTGTTATGAAAGATGTTCTTCCAGCCCTTCAGACTCATATGTTTTATTGTGAAGCTGAGCATAAGTCCCTGAAGATAGTGAGGCTTGGGGCAGGGAGTGGTGGGAGGGGGCCAGTGCCTGTTTCAAGGGTCTCTTACAAGCTGTCAGTCACTTCAGTGCTTCTGGCTTTAAGGCATGTCAAGTTAGAAAGCCAAGATTTGTGGACTGGCCTGCTTTGGATGCTGCTTAGTTACAAGTCCCTTTGGTCAGTTATGGAAATAAAGCCGTACACTACACAAGGCTTTTTTGGTGTTGTAGAAAGAGGGGTGTTGTATGCCTCTTTCAAAAGAGCTGGATCTGTAGAAGTAAGGAGTAATGTTATCTTATTCATTGTCCAAGGAGAAGAAAATTAGGGTTTTTTAATATGCCAGAGGAATATTTTAAAATGTTAGAACAAGAGTTAAAGGTCTGTGGAATGGGGCAGCCTGAGTCCTTTGGAGGCCTCATGAGACGTTTCATCTTCTTCCCTCCCCAGAGTTCCCATTCCATTGCAATTGTGTGGGGCACCTTCTGGGCAGCAGGGAGGAGTCCACACCATTAAAAAGGCTATTTTATTTCAGACTGACAAAAATGTGCTACGTCGTCTACCTCATGCACACACAGCAACTAACAAAACCTTTTAGCTTCTCCCTGCCAAAGTAGTTTCCTCAAGCATCCTTCAACAGGTGCTCCTTAAAGCAGGAGAAAAAAACCTCAAACACTAATCCCCACCAACTACTCTGCTGGCAGATAGCTTAAAGGAGAAATGGACCTCTTACTGTCATAGAAGTTTTACTTTTTTGACTCACTGATGAGAGTGGTAGTTAAGCAGCATTTGCAGTGTAGTGGCTTTGATGATGTCAGAAGGAAAAGACAGGGTGGGGGATGCCAGTACAGCAGGTGAAAAGTCTGCATACTTGATAACCAGTTACAGTCAGTTAGATGAATATCACAATGCAATTAATTACATGGAAATGCTACAGAAGATATTTATAGCAAATATAAATTTACTCCTTACAAATAGTGAATAGCCTTCTCAAAGAGTAGAAATAGTAATGCTCATACTAAGCAGTATTGGCATTAGCATTGGCATAATGGGGTTTAGCCAGCTTGAAAGAAGACATCCTGTTATGAACAAAACATACAAGTTCAAGCTCCTTCCTCGTTCTGAAGATAAGTTCTGCAATCTAAGAAAAAACTGCTTAGAAAAGGAACATGATTCGAAGAAATCCTGACTATAGAATGCACACACTTGGACGTTCTGATGACATGTAGTTAAGGAAGAAAATGGTAGGCAGAGAAAGAGACAAATTAAACTCACCAAAAAAAATCTCATTCACCCCCTTACTTTGTCCACATGATGAAATGTGAACATGGGGAAAAAGCCCATGCACACAAAGGACACAACCACTGGTGCTTAGTAATGGGATTATGACACTGGATTTACTTCCCTGTAATGGTAAGATGTCATATAATGTTCTGCTTTCAAGGCAGTTTACAGACGGTTTACAGAACACTCACCCTCATTGATGTAGCCATCATGGTGCAAACCCTCTGTAGGTACTGTAGTGTTGGTGGGACTGCAGGAGAAACTTCCTGCCTAGGGACAGAAGTGGGTGGGGGCATCAGACATCTCCTCCTTGACCTTAGTTCAGTTTCTCAAAACATTGTTTCTTCTGCCCCAGGGGTGGAAGCCACTTCCAGCTTTGGGTGGGTGGAAGAAAAAAGGGCAAGGAGCTGATCCTTAAATTGTATAGAGAGAACAGCAACAGATGGAAAAGTAGGAGACAAATTAATTTTCCCTTCCCTTTCTGGATATCTCTCTGGATTTAATTAACCAGGGATTTTATAGCTGTCAACTGATGGATGCGCAGTCTAGCAGTGCCTGCTGGCTAATCCACTTTGGGGCTATATTAGATTGGTTGAAAATGACTGGATTAGAATAATATTCTGCTGTAACATAAAACAATAATGGGAGAATGAGGAAGTTTATGGAAAAAATATTATTGGTGTCAATAGAAGAAACTGAGTGTCAATTTCTAAGAGGTAGATCTGAGTTTCAGTAACATTTGCAGCACCAGAGAGAGTTGGGCTTGTTCATGTGAGACTGAGACCTACATGAAAGAAAAAAAAGACAAAAAAATGAGAAAAATAAATAGGATATATGGTCTTGTGGTTTGGTAGGAAACCAAAGACAGGATATTAAATTATGTTTGTGTGGTCAGTAGCATCTTGTAAACCTAGATGCAGGACATAGAGTGGTAAAACAATAACAGCTGGAAGAAGAGAAATGGAAAGTCGTAGACCTGTCAAAAGAAATACGAGTGAGCTGCTTTAAATGAGTCCTTAAGGACTGAAGATATGTCTTAATCCATGAGAATTCTTACTGTGTGTGAAGTTTCTATTTAATGATTCATGCTCAAACAACCCATCACCAAAACCCAGAACGGTGCATAAACCTGAGTGTGTTTTGACACTGTGTCCCCATTTCCTTGTTCTTACCTGTGAATAAAGGTTTACTCTTAAAGCACTGATTTGGAATTGAGTAAAACAAGAGATCTCTGTATATGTTAAAGTCTAAGGAAGCTTGTTTTTATATATGTTTTTTGTGCTTAATGCAACAAACACACAGTGGGTCTTTTGGCAGAAGTGTGAAAATTGTTTCTGTACCAACACTGTGCTTTTATCATCCTGAATTGTTTCCTTCAATTTATGTCTGCATGCCAGTATCACCATTATCTTGTTTGAATTGAGTATGATGCATTTTCTCTAAGTAATTGAGAAAGAAAAGTTTTTTTCATTCAAACCATTTGCAAACTGAGAAATAGAATAGAATAGAATAGAATAGAATAGAATAGAATAGAATAGAATAGAATAGAATAGAATATTTTCAGTTGGAAAGGAGCCACAACAATCATCTGGTCTAACTACCTGCCCACTTCAGGGTTGGCCAAAAGTTAAAACGTGTTATCACTGTCCAAATGCCTCTTAAGCTCTGACGGGTATAAGGCACTAATCACCTCTCTAGGAAGGGTTTTCCAGTGTCTTTGGAAATGCCAATGCTTTTAGGAACAATAGGTAAATCATTGTTTTAGTCTCTTAAGGGGGTAGAAGTAGCCACAGAAATCAGAGTCCTTGTACTTCAGAAAGTTCCCTGAACAAACCAAGAGTGATTCAGGGAGGATCAGGAGATCTCATAAAATACTTGTGGTGTCTTTAGCAAGGTAAGCCTGATCTCCTGACTTGTTTCTCCCCCTGGGAGGAAGTGGTAATTTTCCACTGTTTCATCCATATTAGTAATTAAACAGATAACTTATGGGAGACCTCTTAGGTGAGAATATCAACAGCTTAATTGCCTGTGATGAGCAACAACTGATGCAGTCACTGGCATTCACAGATGCTTTCTGTAGAAGTGCCTTCATTACAAATTGTGCAAAAGCAACCAATACTCTGCCCTTTATGTAGAAAAGTGTTAACAATCTTCTCAGTAATAACATCAAAACATCCATGTGCTTTTTGCAAGCCATGAATGCAAAGGTCTAGGTCACAGGTTTGGCATTTCCCACTTGGCAAAACTAGCTCACACATCCAAAGACCATGGAATATTTATACCCTTTGGCTTTATTACCACTTCTTTCGTATCAGTCAAATCTATTGCCACCTGTTTAGCTTTCCCCCCACTATTGATATCCCTGCTGTCTTTTCTAGCTCTGATTCTGGGTAGATAGTAAAGCCTGTAGAGAAGGAACTGGGAGGAAAGCCCCCATCCCCTTGCTGAGGCAGGAGGCACTGTGATGGCAGTGACTCACAGTCATTCAGTAGGGAAGTGATTCAGTGCAGACTAGCACTAGGCATGTCAAACTCAGCATCCTCAGGTTTCCTGAAGTCATGACAAACCACAGGAACAATGATGTGCTGAAGTAATCTCTGACAAAGAATTAAAAGGCAGAAGGCACCCACTTGCCAGTTGTTTGATTTTTATGGTTGTATTATTTTACTGCATTATCAGCAGTATGACTTGACAGACTAACAATGTAATACACTTTAAATGACTGAGCTGAAGCTGAAATGAATTGGTCTGTCAGCATCTACAAGAAAGACCATCAGAAAAGCCAGTCTGAAGGAGAGGTGACGTTCTAATTTCAAAAAGGGAGCTCAAGCCATGGAAATTGTGAAAGAAACAGCATCTTGTGGATTCTGGAAATACTACATTTTCTGTCAGATTACACTCTTGAGCCCAGCTTTCATTTTCATTTTCAAAATATAGTTGTTGATTTACAACAAATTATTAGAAATACCAAGGAAATGCTATATTTCCTGCATATTTTTAATACAGTGATTCATTTTATCAAAGTGCTTGATTTTGTTTGGTTCCATAATCTTTCTTTCCTTCACTACTATTCCAATCAACTCCTATTTCCTTCAGTCATCTTCTCTTCCCTCTATCTGCTGATTCTTTTCTGCATGCCACCATTTTTCTCTTACATCACTGTTCTTCAACTTCTGCCTTCCATTTTCTGTTCTCTTGAAGACTCTTTTTTTGGTCAATATGTAAGTAGAAATAATAGCCACACTTAAAGACCTCTAAATATTTATTGTCCTAAACTGGATTCTTCCAAAACATATACTTATGCTACATATAGAAAACAGATTGCTCTGTGTTATGACACCAAGAAAAGTAAGATTTATTAACAGGGCAAGCTTTACAAGAGCTGACACAGTGCAGTTCTAAAAAAGACAGACAAGCTTTGATTTTCACATTACAAAGGAAAAGCACCCATGCAGCAATATGGTAATCGGAAAGAAACTTTTAGGAAATTGCTTTTCTTTCTTCTTAATTGCCAGAAGTAAGGGGACACCTACAGCTCTCAGCCAAAAGAGGGGTTTTTCTCCCTACGTTTATGCCTCATGGTTGTAGAAGATACTGTCTGTGGGCCATTGCCTTTAGAATCAACCCAAGTTATGACTTTCTAAAAGAAGAAAAAATGTAGTGAAAAGATATGATAAAAAGACATTTAGCCCAAGAGACTGCGTTTAATCAAGGCAATAAATAGGTTCTCACTTTATGGCCCATGGAGGCTCAGTAGACAGTTCATAACAATCAACTGGAGTTTGAAAGGTCCTAAATAGCAAAGGGCAAAAGACTGTATTAGCTCTGGCATGCACACAAACAAGTCCAGAACAATTCTGTGAATAAAGCTTTTGATCACTTTAGAGGGAATAATTTACTCAGTATAAAATAATTTATTTAGTATAAAATTCCCCCGCATCCAGAGACCCCATGGACACAATGTGAAGTGGTGAGGAGTATCCCCAAGAGCAATACTGGATGTTGGAGCTATGGTCTGGATTTGGAAGGATGTTGGGGACTAATCATTTACACTCAGTAATCAGAAATTCTGTGTTGAATTATGTGAAGGTCACAAAGCTAGGCTCCAATTTGCTAACGCTCATAGGAACTTGTAGAAAAAAGTCATTGTCTACACCCAAAGAAGAATGAAAGAATTTAATTAATAGCCGGGGGTGAAGCATGTTCATCCTACAGGAGCTGTTTGTACTTTCTCAAAGGTTCTTCAATTCTTCACTTTTCTGAAAGCACAGGTAGGGGTGCACAGGTACAAGCACAGTGGCACCTGTTCTTAGTTCCTGCCTTCTTTTAAAAAAGCAGAAAGATAAATTTATTCTAGAAACCACAGAGAACTGAAGACTTGCTACAGAAGGCCATGGCTGAAGTCACTAAATAACTGGTTTGTGCTCCGTACTTGACTTGTTTTGCTCTCAGGGGTGGTAGGTACAGCAGGAGCCAGCACCTGCCAGTGCAGTGTCTGACAGGATTGGTTTGGTGTGCTTCCTTAGGTGACTGTCTGCATGCTGGCAGCTTTCAGGGAGGTACTGGGTGGGGGGAGAGGCAGATGCTATGGTGGCCACACAATGATTTCAGATAAACATAGGATCGTAGAATGGTTTGGATTGGAAGGGACCTTTAAAGGTAACCTAGCCCAAGCCCCAGAGCAGGAGTGCAGGTCTCATGCCAGAAAGGCTTAATGGGGAATCTCCTGCCCTTTTGGGCCCTTGCTCAGGAAGCCTGTGCTTGGTTTGGAAAGAATTTTTTAATGTTTTTTCTAATGCATGTAAGGCATGTTAGGGCTGCATCCAAACGATCTGCGAAGAACCTTCGGCTCCAAAGGAGGTGATGAAAGAGTAGAGGCCATCAAAACCACGTAAGATTTAAACCCTGGTCTCTACAGATAGCTTGTACTGAGTTTAATCAGACACTGGTGTCAAGCAAAGAGTTAAATCTGTAAAGTGAAGTATGCACTTTTAAACATCTCATAAATTGCTTGTAACTGCACAAAATAACCGCAGGGTGCATGTGAGCACCCCCACATGAAGCTGAATTGCAGCCAGATAAAATATCCTGCAGCTTTTGCTGATAATCCTGATGAAAGAGAGGCTTACTGTAATAGAAAGAAAATGTAGGAAAGATTTGTAGATAAGTGACCATTCTAAGTCAGTGACCTGGGGGAGGACATGATGCAAACAACATTATTTGATGAATCATTGAAAACTGTAAAGGGAAGAGTGGCAAACCTTTTTCAATAATTTCCAAAGTCTGGCCATTACATATATATGTATATGTATATGTATATGTATATGTATATGTATATGTATATGTATATGTACATGTACATGTACATGTACAGGTACATGTATATGTATGTTAATATATCTGATTCTGCTTTGTCATAAAACTGCAGCATGACAACATAGCTAGGTTAGTCAAACCCTGATACACAGAGGCAATGATTAAAATATCCATGTAAAAGAGACAAATGTTCTGGAAAACAGATGAAGGATGAATGAAAAGTAAACTTCGTTGGACACATCCTTATAAAACTACTCACTAGGGGTCATCTTTTCCTGAAAACCTTTTTAATGGGGCATTTATTTTAGATTTAAGGCTCTAGAAATATCTCTGACTCTTAAGAAGTAGCCTAATGAATAGACATTTATTTCAGCACTGACTTTAGCGTAGCTGTAAATAAACTGCAGACTCTCCTAGGTAAGAGCAGTAGATGGTTTTAAATGATGGCTGGTGGAAAAGACAGCAAGCTAAACAAACAATGTTCTCATGTTTAGGTTGGCAGCATTAATATCACCAATCCTGTGCTTTCAAAAATAATGTCTGGACTCTCCCTCCCCTCATTTCCATTATTAGATTTGCTTTAAAAATCAGGATAATTTAAAATATTGCAACTCTAGATATGCCTGTTTTTCTTAGAAGGCCATAGTTTCTGTGAGCAGGGGAAAAAAAATCACATTTAGGAGTTTTTCTTGGCATCTCATGTGTATGGAACAAAATAATCCAGAGGTTCTCGTTTGTAATTTAAAAACATCAAGCATTGGAAGGCATGTGATTAGCTTTTGAAATCTAGAAATAATGTACTGTCAAATGTATATAAATACAGATAATCAGAGTAATTTTTAAAAACAACATGCACAAAATTGAGAGACGATATTTTTATTCCAAACAGGAGGGTTCATATTCACACAGATTTATCTCAAAATAGTAAGCAGTATACAATAAAACAAATTAATAATTTCAATATGAATAAAGCCTGTAAAGTCCTGTATTTTTGTGAAGAGATGGTTATCAAGTCCATTAATGAGTTATTCTTAGGAGAAAAATGAATGTTTAAAGGCTCAATTACAAGATACCAAATATGACCTAAACATAGGTCTGCTATTACGGAGTTTCTTACTGGTTGCTGAAATTAGTTGAATATTTTCTTGCTATGAGAGGAAAAAAAAGATACTCTTAAATCTGCACTATTTTACCTTTCAGGATGTTTCCCTGACAGGAGACTGCACCAGGTAGCAACACAGAGGTAGGCACTTTGACTCTAGATCTGAGATTTCTGGGAAGTGTTAGTAGTTTAGAAATCAGAAAGAAAAAAAAAAAGGCAGTTGGTTTTTTTCTTTTATAGATGGTTATTTGCAATTAGTGAAATTACAAGGTTTTTGGTTTTGCAATTAATGAAGCTGCAAGATTTTTGTATTTGCAGTTAGTGAAAATGCAAGATTTTTGTGTGGTTACATGCAGTGATGCTGTTCTGGTCTGGGGGCAATCCCAGAGGCACGTATTTCTTCTGATGACAGAAAGGCATTTCAGCATTTATCTGAGAGATTGTGAGCAACACCTTTGAAAGCAGTAAGATGAATTGCTAAAGGAGATTCACATGACTAAGCTGTATCACCAGTGATATACTGACAAATGAAAAAAGAGGTAAGCTCATCTATGTTGTGGTCAAGCCAGTGGGAAGTGAGTAATCTCCACACTGCTCAAATTAGAAACAAGTAAATTTTGTCTCAGTGTCTGGCAATGAAGCCGGAACATGGATGGAGATGAAACAGGGTAAATGGAAACCTCATGATACCTTAGAGCTCCAAATATTGATGTCTGGCTCGATTGGAAGAGAGAACCATCATCACATTTTATTTGTCAATTAATGCTCTTTCCCGCCTATATTCCTCTTGCTTATTCTTACTAAGGCACCTTGTCTTCTTACAATGAAAAGTACATCTCTGGAGGGTTGCCTGAAGAAGGAATCCAAAGGACCCTGCAACTCTAGACTCACAATCTCGCTACATACAGTAGGGATAAAGCCAATATCTAGTAAGGAGACAGCTGCAGTGGTGAAAAACCTGCAATAGGACCCGGTAAACTTTTCTCTTTGGCAATTAAATGGTAGGAAGGTTTCTGTCGTAATTCTGCTAAGAAGCAATCTTCCGCTGATAGAAGCATTGATGGAAGAGTGCTATGCTCCCTATCTACAAGCTCATCCCCAAATTTGGCACAGTGGCCACTTTGGCCTTACACTGGGATGCTGCCCTGGTGACACTCTGTGGGTCTCACTGTGTCTGAACCAAGGGGAATATGTTGCTTACATCAATGAGATTTCAAGGTTTCTCCCTGTGATGCAAACTGTAATTCTTAGTTGTGTTTGAAATCTACAGTGATGCAATTTCACTGGGACAGAACATCAGGCCAAACACACAGAAGAGGTAGAGCTTTAGTCTTCTCAGGCTGATTATCAATTCTTATTGGTTTGCAACTCAGAAGCTAAAAAGCATTTTGCACCAGATGGACTAAGGTTACAATAGAGAAGATCAGTTAGGAAGAAAAGACTGCTTAACAATGTGCAGTAGTATTTTCAAAGATTGCAGTGCTCAATAGGCAGGCAAAACAAAATCAGTATATGACATAAAACTATTCAGTCCCTTAGCTTTTGAAAGATGATTTTAAAGGTTAAGTGTAATCTAAACCCACCATGGTATCTTTTGTAGTCATCTTTCAAAACATAGATAACTAAAAAGGTGTTTGCCTACCTAGATATGTCTGAGAATATGATTAGAAAATAGGAATTAGCATGTAAATCACAGCAAAAATTACTTCCAAGTCCTGATTTTTCCTTTGTTTCATCATATGTATTTGTAGGGCCTAGAGACTTGCTGATTACAGATTAAATTACTAGTCTAAATTTATTTTATCTTGATTCCAGTAAAAATCTTGCTAAACTCAATATTTAGTTTGCATTTATTTGGTAGTAGGCTTCTTTAGTAGGGCTACCTTAGGCAAGTCATGGACTTGGGTTCGATGATGATGTCTCACTGTATTATCTGAAGCATAGAATAAAAGTTGTTCATGGAACTTTGACATCTACAGTCTCAAACCGTAAGTCTCTGAATTGCTGTACTGATCAGAAATGCTCCTTTCATTAGACATTTGCATCGTGAGGACCGGGGAGAATGCTTGTTTCTGCAAGATAGAATGAAAGGGCTTGCTTCCTGAAATGCAGCCTAGAGACAATTGCTCTGGGTGTTCCTCTAAACTCCTGGACGCAAACTCCATCTCCTCTGATCAAGTTAGATGCTTTCTGAAACGCTTTCAGAAGAAGTTGGGAAGCATCTCACCTTTATGAAGGTGAAAGGAACTTTATTAAGGTGAAAGGAACTTGCACAGCACAGTGGTTGAAAGCAGAGTCACAGGATCATAGGCCTCGTGTCTAAAAGGAACCTGGATGTTTGTAGCCTGTGGTAGGATCCTGTACTACTAAATTTCTGTAGATGATTACTTAACCTGATCTTAAATCTTGGCAATATTTGCCATTTAACTATTTTTGTCTAATTGCTGCTCAAGTCCATTTATCATGAGTACAGAAATTCCTCACCTTGCTGTCTTTGCAACATGTTGTTGCACATTTGAAGACTTTTACACTCTCCCTGCTCAGTTCATGTTTCTGTAAAATAAAGCAACACAACCTTTCCCCATGGATCGTGTATTTCATTGTTGTAGTGAATCATCTTCCTGTTGTTCACCTCTGCGTCATCTCTAGCTGATCTGTGTATGTACTTATTGAAGTTCACTGCCCAGAAGACAATTTCATACATGACTCTGGACTTCCTACTGCTGCGGAGTAACAGAACATGCTATGTTCATTCCCATATACCATGCCTGTTTATTCATAGTATTTCTCTTTTTTTGCAACCATATGTTAGTGCTGACTCACATTCCTTTTTAACTGCCCAACCTTCTTCTGCAGAGAATTTTTAAAAGTAATACAGTCGATGAAGTAAGAAGTCAGTTCATGAAGAACAGAAGAAAGAATCAAATTATATTAAGTCCAGTGCAACAAAGCCAGTAAAACTACATTTATCAAGGGGGCAGTTTGCCAGAAAGTCTGTTAATTCCATTTTGTGCTGCTATCCCAGACATGTATACCCTACCTCTGCTTGAACAGTGCCTCTCAGCTTGGAAGAAACAAATAAATAGAAATTTTCAATCCAGCATTTACCTGTAAATATGAAACACGTGAAGCAACTGAGCACAGACAACTGTGTTACTTATTAATCTAATTAGGTGTCTGCTAAACTGGTGGAGAATTAACAGGCTTGGGAATTACAGGAAAACAGATAGCTTGAGAAAATGGAACATGTTACAGGTAATGAGATGTAAAAGAGAGGAAAGAAAAAGAGGAAGAGAAACAGGGAAGGAACTGAGACGAAAGCCAGTGGTAATCAAAGATGTGACCAGATGCTGTTTTGCGTAATACCAAGTGAGAGAAGAGCTAAGGGAGCAGTGGACAGGTCAGTTACTATGTAAGACCAGATTCAAACCTTGACTTTGGTGCAGGTTTTATTGCTGTTAATTGGTGCTGTGCTGGACACCATGCCAGATGAACATGCCAAAAGCGTAATCTCTTATCAGATGAGTTTGGTACCCTTCTGCTGAATCACAGCTCAAAGACCAGATGATTGAGAACGCATCTCAGCATCAGAAGCTCACTGAAGGACATCCTGAATCTGAAAAAATTCTGGCATCAGAGAGTGAGTTTGGTAGTCTCTCAGAAAGATGGGACATCTTAGACCTAGGAAGAAGGTGGGTAAATGAAATAGGGTGATTTAAGGAAAGACTTCACGTGCGAAGGCCTGGTAACATATGTACAAAATATTAAAGACTAGTAGTAAGTGCATATACTTAACATGTACATTTGTGAAGAACATGCGTAAATTGTGTGTAAGATCTTACCTATCTTTGTGTGCTTCTTTTTTTTTCATTTTTCTTCTCTTAGTTCTTTTCCTCTCTTTCTTTTTTAACCCCATATGCTCTGGGTGTTTCCCATAAGGAATGCTTTTGTGCAGTTGTTTTATTAGTGATATATGGGGCCTTCATCTACAACTGGTGGAGCAACAGTGCCAGAGAGTGGCTGGCTGGGATAAATGCAGCTGGATTGGCCTTGTAGTTAAGCCTTTGGGACTTATAACAAACACACACAGAATCATAGAATATCCTGGGCTGGAAGGGAACCACAAGGATCATCAAAGTCCAGCTTCTTGTCCAGTAGTTGATCTGAGCAGTACAGAAAGAAGAGAAAGGCATGTAAAATGGCCTGTCACAGAATAATTATCTCTGTTGTCTGCATTCCCCAGAAATTTCACAGGATTTACTCTGATTTTGAACAGTATACTTGGAAAGATGCTAGGAAAGATAATGTGAGCTGTGACCATCAGTTCTTTTCCCCTTTGGTCCTGCTTGCTCCTACTTCCATTTACAGAGCTGTACAGGCTGCAAGCTGTTCTCACACTGTGGGGATTGCTCCTCCTGCTTGGGCAGAGTTCCCTGTTCATGAAACCCTATAAGCTCCAGGTCAGACAAACAGCACTGTGTCCCTTGTAGCACAGCCTGGAATAAATGGGACCCATGCCTGGGCCAGTGAATCTCATTCCCATCATCTTCATTTTTTTAAGGGATGCACACCTAAGTTACCCTTGAGTACCTGCACCCACTAGTTACCTCCTGCTGACTAAGTTTTCAGATTCATGGCCTGACCAGTGACTTCTGAAAGTAGCTTAGATTCTCCTCCCTAGGTGAAGGAAAAGGCTCTCCAGTTGGAGTGGGGGTAAATGCATTTGTGATGGATTGGGAAAGCTGAAGCTCAATAGGGCTTTGAAATATTTTACCACAGAAGCCACTTTATCAAAAAGCTGTGGGGAGGTGTGGGAGGGGTGTGGGGACCAGCGGCAGTGTGTGTAGGGGACCTTTCCTTTGGCAGGTTTTGGAGGTGTGAATGTTGAGCTTTGTCAGCAGAAGGTCAGTGGCTGAGAAAGTGAATTACTGAATTTTCAATTGACTATATCCCCTGCTATGCCAGTTGTTTTGGATGAGTAATAAATAAGAATTGTGCACTTGAATAGCATTCAGCAAATGGTTTCAACCCACGTCTACCAATGCTTTTGTATCCAGAAAGTCTTTTAGCATTACTAAGGTGGTATTTGTTTAAAGTAATTCAATGGGCTGTATATATTTTGCACATAAAGTAATTAGGTGAATCTCTGAATACTAATGTAAGAATTAACCATTTTAATCTTCTACAGGGGTTTTTTTGTTAAATCACAGAATTATTAAGCTTCATGAAATCTTCTTATCCTCAGCCTAAGTTTTCAGGAATAGTCAAACTGATATTTGAAGATAAAAAAATCTAGCATTTTCCGCTAGTCCAGGATCTTCAAATCAATTAGCTGAAGATAACAGTGGAGTAAGGGTCAAAAATACAGAAAATTTTTGCCCTCTAAATGATGCTACAATCTAGTCTAGTTTCTGTTGTTGAAACTTCTTGGGTGTGCATGAAGAATACTCACTAGTTCGCAGAAGTAATGTGATGTGCTAGCCTGATGGTGAACATGTAGTCACTGAGGAGACGGAGACAATGTGAGTTGCATTCCCACTTCCATGGGGTTTGTGAGAAAACAGGCAAACAGGTACGAGGGGTCTGTAGAGGAGACCTGTAACAACTAATAGTTGTGATGCTGAGCCCCTCACTCCTCCTAATCTCCCTGGCCGGTGAATGCACATGGCCTCACACGCGGGGGAGGCAGCCTGCCCCTCCGCGCCGATTCCGGACCCACGCCCGTGTCTGTGCGGGGGCAAAGGACAAGGAGGTAGCACAGGGGCAGCTCCCAGGTGCTGCGCTCCTATAGCCAGCGGCCGCGGGGGGGGCTGTCTGCATGTCCCGGCAGCGCCGGGGCTCCTGAGCGCATCCCAGCCCGGCAGGACGGGGCCGCCCCGCACCCTCAGCTCCCCGAGCCCCGCAGCACCCCGGGCCCGCCGCGCCGCCGCAGGGTGGCGCTGTGACCCCGCGGGACAGGCCGGGGCCGCCCGGCTCCGCCGCGCCAGCTCCGCGGGGCCGGGGCGGCTCTCCGGACAGAGCTCCGGGGCACATCCCCGGGGCACATCCCCGCGGCACCCGCCCGCTGCCGCCGTTCGGGCTCGCCGCCGCCCTCGGCATCGCCCAGCCCTGCCGCCCGCCTCGTCCCGCCCCGGCCGCAGGGAAGATCTTTGCGTACCCCGCTCCTCCCGCCGCCGCATCCCCGCGACTCTCGTGAGGGACACATGACACTTCGCCTCCAAAAAGTTTCAAAAACCGGAAAAAAGATTCACAGGTGGCGGGTGGTGGTGGAGCTGCATCGTGAATGACCTTTTGGTGTTGGTCGAAGAGTTTGGGAGGCAGCTATGGGTAAAGTTACGAGGCTGTTGGAGACATGGTTCTGCAAAAGGGAAACATAGAATCACAAAGAGTCACGGAATATTCTGAGTTCGAGGGGACCCACAAGGATCCTCAAAGTCCAGCACATGGACCTGCACAGGACAACCCCAAGAATCACACCATGTGCCTGGGATTCCTGTGATTCTGTGAAACACGGCCTCATCTTACCAAAAATTGCTTTAAAAATAATGGGGATGAAGAACAAAAAAACCCATATGTTGGGTCAGGAAAAAAAAAAAAAGAATAAATGACATTTAAATATAGGGAAATGAGTGTGAAGGGAAGACTCGGCATTTTTTAAGGACAAATTGTCCGTAGTTGAGTATTGATGACAGTGTAGCCGAGTGGACTGGAGGAGAGCTGGCTGCCTCCGAGAGCCGGAGCGCTGATTATTAAAGAATAAAACTGAGGAATGCGGGGGGGAAAGAGCCAAACCAATCCGCAGGCAGAGGAATCGGAGCTGGCGGTGGAGTGGGAAGTCTCGGCCGCTTTCCTCTCTACTGAGGGACTCGTTCTGAGCCCCCCTTCCCCAGCACGGCCCTTCTGCCCCGCTTCGCTTCCCCTTCCCCTCACAGGGGACTGGCTTGGGGTTTCTGCATGATGCCTAGAGAGGACTCTATTTTCGTGGGCTGGGTGGGTGATGGCAAGGTGCGGACAACCTTCACTGTGGGAGTCTAAACATGACCTGCGATTTCACACTGCATCTCTTCAACCACGGCAGCCTGGCTGGCCTTTAAAAAATCCTTTGTTTTCTCCGTCAGGATAGATACTTTACGATGAAGTTCTGTGTTCAGCCTCTTTTGCTTGCTTGTCACTGCCTGCTTTCCTTTCAGCCTTTCCTGGTGTGTTTAGCCGATTCTCTTTGAGAGATGCCTAGAGCCATCTGTGCTGACTGTTGCTACACGTATATGAATGTATGTATAGGAGAGGGCAGAGATGCACGAGTTTTTCCGTATCTGTGTAACTCCCTACAGCCCACAGACTTGTATTGGAGTGCTATTTAAGCGTGCATATGCAAGCAAATCTGTGCCTCCGGACAGGCACACATTGTGTAGTAGACTGGAACAGATAATTCCACAGAATGCAGGAATAAACTGAGCAGCTCAGAAAGCAGTGAGGAAGAAAAGCAGAAAAAACAGAGAGAAAGAAATTAAAGAAGAAAAAACGGAAAGAAAAGGAAGCCTTGCTTCACTGCTAGTGTCTGAGCACAAAGTGAGTTTTGTCTCACCGATTAATCTCTCTAGGAGCAGCAAACTGAATATCCTAAACTAGCGTTAGAAGCCAAGTGTATCTGTTTCTCAAAGGAGGAAGCACGTTTTCTTACTGCAGAAAATGATATCAAATTTGGTGGCAGGCATTTGTGTCCAGCAGGGTCAAATGGCCGAAGAAGTAGTCTGGGAACACGTTGCCTTTTAGGATACGGAGCTGCCAGCAAGTGTGGATTAATGCCTGCCTCTGTTTGTTTAGAAAGAAAAAAAAAAAAAAAAAAAAAAAAAAAAAAAAAAAAAAAAAAAGGGAAAAAAAAAAAAAAGGGAAAAAAAAAAGGNGAAAAAGAAAAAAAAGGGAAAAAAAGAAAAAAGGGAAAAAAATAGGGGAAAAAACAGGAAAAGAAAAGGGAAAAAAAGAGAAAAGTTTAACAGTTTATTTTGCGAAGTCCGTACATTGCAAATCCAGCCGCGTTACCATACTAGAGGAAATGAAAAAATGCTTCGGTTTGAGAGGACGAGTCTTTTATTTCCCTTATTGGATACGTTTCATGTGTCTTCCCCAACACTCCGGCTTAAGGACATGCCTTTTGAAACACAAACACACGCACAACTCGCACACGCACACACAGATAAGATATGTATTAGATCCTGACACATGCGGGGTGGAGGGAAGAGCGGGAGAGAGAGAGAGAGAGAGAGAGAGAGAGAGAGAGAGAGAGAGAGAGAAGAGAGAGAGATCCTCCTACCTGGAGCCATAGATTGCAAGATACGTAGTGTTACCTGGGGAAGTCAGAACAAGTAAAAACAGATTGAACTTCAGGGCTCTATGAGGCAGTTGATCAAGATCAGTGCTTGCTCATTCCTCCCTCAGACTGTCTGTCTTGGGGTTTTGTTTTACTGTTTTGAGCAGCCCTTTCCATTTTTTCTTCCTCTTTAGCTTTAATATCGGAGCCGGTTTCGGTCACCATGGCTCTGGGAAGAGCTGCCTATCTGCGCAGAGTTGACTTTTTACAGCTCGGCCGGCTTCGCTCCTGGGTAGCTTCAGCAATGCTCTTGACTGGGATTTAATCGACAAGATCAGTTCGGCTTTTTGTGCAATTTTTATGGCTCAGTCCATTTCCTAGATCATGCACAGAAACTTTCGGAAGTGGATTTTCTACGTGTTTCTATGTTTTGGAGTCATCTATGTCAAATTAGGGTAAGTCCTTGTGCACGAGAAATCTCCTTGGCTTTTGGGTCACGTTAGTGCGGAGTTGGGAGCAAAATACTACAAAGGAGAAAAGAAAAAAAAAAAAGGAAAAGAAAAGATGTGATTATTTCTCTCTCCGCCCCCCGGGTGTCCGAGCGCCGGCAGCCCCCCGAAGCACGGCCGTGGGTCTCCCCGGTCCCGGGCCATGCCCGGCGGCGGGGCGCTCCGCCCGCCCCGAGCTTGCAGGGAGCCGGTCGCGGGTGATGACGGATCCTTTTATTTTGTACTGCTTAAGCGAACTTAAATATTATCTCTGGCTTACAGTACCCTCAAAGGAAAAAAAAAAGAAAAGGCAGCCTGACAGAGTTAACTCAGGCGCTGCTGCTGGGACAATAGAGCAGAGCTGAGGTATTAGACGAAAGGGGCGGGAGGAGGGGAATCCCTGCTCTGAACCTGCGCTCAGGGATTTGGTTTATGCAGGCCTAGACACAATTTGCATTTCTATCCATCACACGGACGTGTTGAAATTAACTTGACAACTGGTCCGGCTACCTCTGCTCTGGTGCTCCCGGGAAGCCAAGCGGGCTCAGGCGAAGGGTCCGGCCCGGGGCCCTGGAGGGTGCGGCGGGGGCTCCCGGGGAGCCCGCTGTTTGCTCCTCGGTGTTTGATCACCGCAATCGAGAGCACGCGGTTATTTTGGTTGCCAAGTTTCGCCCTCTTTGCCTCTCCCCCCAGTGCCTGTATGCCCTTATTAATATTGCTCGTCGCAGTAGGCTGACTTGAGTTGAATTTCCACATTCCTGAGCCCCAGCCGAGTCCTTACCTGTCGAACTACAAACTCTTTAAAGATCCTGTCTTTGCATAGCTGCGGGATTTTTATTTTTTTTTTAATGACCAAGAATGCATAAGGTGAGTTGCAATCCAAAAACGCTCGCTTCCCACCTTGAAATCAATACGTGGAAGAGGACGGGGAAGCTAAAGGGCAGCTCCCAAAGGCAGGAGAACGGGCGCAGTTCTCCGGAGCGGCAGGCAGGCTGGAGCCCGACAGGAGCGGAGCGGGAGGGCAACGGGGAGCGAGGAGCGGCCTGGCCCTGCCCGCGGGGACCCGCCGCCGCGGGCGCTGCTCCGCGCACGATGCGCGCCGGGAACAGCCCCGTCCCCGCTGTCAGCAGCCCGGGCAGCGGTGGGAGGAGGGGGCTGGCAAGGAGAGGGAGGGAATCTGCAAGAGGGAGCACGCCAGAGCCGAGGATTAAAGTTAAACAGCGGGGGGAGGGAATTAAGCTGGGCTCCTCGGGGATGAGAAAAGGAGCGGCAGGCTCTGTATACCCCACCGGGAGCTCCCGCAGCTGCGGGCAGCAAGGGCAGAGCTGTCCCATTTACAGGGCGCCGGCGAGACCCGCGGGCTGCCTCCCGGAGTGTTCCCAGCGGGTTGCTCGGCGGGCACCGGCCGGATCGCATCCCTTTGTGTTTGCTTATTTAGGCATTTTTGGCATGGCTCTCGGCCCGCCCCTGCTGCCGCAGGTGCCGCCGCGGTGGCCGGCGGAGCACGGCGCTGCCCCGCAGGCGACCCGCGGAGGATGCGCGGACGGGGAAGGGGCACGGGAGACGCCCTCCGCGCTGCCCTTTGCCCTGCCCCGGTGGGGAGCCCGCGTCCGCCCCTGCCCCGGCTGAGGCACCTGCCTGGAGCTAGCTCCAAATCCTGAATGCTGGGGACAGGAGTTCTTTTCAGTGCTCTGACCTTTGCGGAGCCAAGTACCTGCGCCACCCTTTGTCGTAGCCGTGGTCGGCAGCGATGGGCTCTGTCGTCCTCCAGGCTCGGATTGCTGGGAGTTTAGATGTGTGGTGAATTTGTTGAGGCTGTGTATCCATAAATGAAGCGATGACATGGTACCCAATCTACTTGAATAGTGTGAGGACTTTGTACAGCACACCCCTCACAGAGGCAGGTGAGCTCAAAGAAAACGCTTTGCAAAATAAGGGCAGTGATACAGCTATTGCTTTCGCTGCGGTGGAAGGGAACAGAGGATTGGGCACATGTTGCAGTCTGGAAGGCAGATCTCTTTTCGAAATTGATTTTGGCTATTTTAGAAGGGGATTCAGAGCAAAAATCACAAGAATGTTGTCGGACTGAGCCTGGAAGTGAAACTGAGCGGACATCAGGAACAGTAAAAGCCTCTGCAGAAACTATCAGATCCATCACCATGCCTGTAAGGCGATGAGAATACTACACTTTCTCTGAACAATAGGAGAGAAATTTGTTCTGAGATCCAGGGCTACTTCTAGGCTAGGCATGTGGGATGCAATTATTTCCTCTTTCATCAGCCACTGGAACTACCATTTTGTTGAAACCGTATCCTTTGGGTGTAATGATGCCTTTTCTGGTGAGCTCTTTGCGTTGAAAAGGGGGAGGTGAAGGCAGATAAAATGCAGTCTGTCTTCCAGGGCATTCGGCTGATTTTCAGCGGGAAGGAGAGAGCTGTCGTGTCTGCCACGGCAAGGAGGGGAGGCTTGGCAAGTTGTTTTTTTTTTCCTTGCTGCTGAGCACATCTTGGTGTCTCAGTAAAACGTGCTATAAGCTCCACTTTCGGTGGCAAACATGACACCGAGGGGAGAGAAAATAACGCAATACATAAACTGTTGGACGGGCCGGGGTGTTGCATGGGGTGACATGGCAGGGTCCCGTAAAGAAGCCACTGTCTCCTCCAGTTAGGAGGAGAGAGCAGGGTCCCAGTCAGGTAGTCCTTCCTCTCAGGGATCTTCCGTTGTTTCCGTTTCTATTTCCGGTCCCCCAGTTTGCTGGAGAAACAGGCGTGAGGTGAAGCATCCCTTAGTATTTCTGTCGATGACGTTTCCAGGCACTGAAACATAAAGCATCTGCAGCCCCGCTAACTCCATGTAACCCCCCGCGAAAACGGGTCACATCAAATATTGACCTCAGGCAGGATTGAAATAGAAATATTTCCTGCCAAGATCACAGAGCATTCGGGTACCGTTTAATTAATAAATACGTCAGAAATTAAAAATCACCGCAATACCACAGATACAAATCACAGCGGAAGCACTGGGGATGAGGGATGTGTCTTTCGGAAAGATGGACTCACGGACAATACCCGGTTCAGAGATCTGGGGGCAATCCCCACCCTTTTCCCCTTTATTCTGGAGGAAAAGAAGGGTGACAGCCGGGCAGCTCCAAGGGGAGCGGGGAAGACCCCCTTTCCCCGCGGGGAGAAGGTCACGGTGCGGTTAGAGGGATGCGGACAGCGGGAGCTGGCGCTGCAAGGTGTCGGCACCCCTTTGGGGGGCGGCGGGCACGCTTCTTCCGTGCCCATCCGAGCTGAAGGCGCACAGGGCTACGGACGTCGGGTACCCCGGCCCATTTTGGGAGGGCCGGGGCACGCCGCGCCCTCTCGGGACTCCCAGGGACACTGCGGCGGGGAACGGAACAGCCGGCCCCGCTCGCCTCCCCTGCGGCGTAGTTCGCCTTGGCTTTGCGGCGTTTGCAGTGAAGGCCAACGAAATCCCGCTGCCCTCGCCGTCCCCGGGGCTGTCCGGCCGCGGGGAGCCCGCCCAGGTCTGCCCTGTCCCCCCGGCCCTCGGCAGGCAGCGGCCGGAGCTCAGCCTCGACGGTGGGCAGCACGTGGAGCGCCGGGAGCTCCGGTGAGGCCCCGAGAGGAGACCCGCGCGATTTACGCCCGGAGCGCCGAACGGTGCGGCCGCGGCCCGGGGCTGCCTGGCGCCGTCCCGCCGGCGGGACCATACCCTCTCCGGCCCCTCCACGGGCACCTGCCGTTGTGCTGCCGCCACCGCCTTCCCTGCCCTCCCATCGGCCAGACACCGCTCATTCTGAGACTCATTGTTGCCTTCTTTCCCCCGGCACTGGACTTGGAGCTCGGTGAGATACAAGAAACGCACGGTTCCGCCCAGAATGGACCCGCTGTGTTGCCTGCCTGGAGCACCTTCCCGGCTTCCGACGTGCCCTTCTGCCGGACTCTCCCCAGGCTTGGCGTAAAAAAGGAACCGCGGCTGGGAAAAAAGAAAAACAAGGAAAAAAGGAAAAAAAAGCAAATAGTTTATTAGTGCCTGCCCGCCTATAGTGTCGGCAACTATTTCAGTGTCATACTGCCCCATTTTGTCCAAAATACACCTGTTTGTGGGAAAAAAAGGTGACAGATGCTGGAGTGCCCGTATGAGACATTACCGACAATACCTCTCTTCCGGTGTGACGTTTTATTGAAGGGAATGTGTTCGTCTTCAATCAACAAAATGAGTGCGGTTCTTGCTACCCCTGCTGACATACGTATAGAAACCATTTGGATGGAATTTACAAGACTATTCTCATGATCATCGTCATAGTCGTCATTCTCCTCCTCCTCATCATTCATCATCAGTAATTTTTCGACATAATAATCGGCCCCTGGTTTTAGAATAAAAATTAACTCCCCGAAGAGAAACTGCACGATTTGGTTTCTTTATACGACTTTTCTTCCCCTACACAACACATCTGTGGATAAAGTCAGTTTCGACCTGAAAACTGGAAATTGGAAAACCGTCTTCGTTTCAGCTGGAGTAGGTCAAACTTTGCCAGCACAAGTCCGAAGTCTTCCAGTGCCAACATTTACTTTGCATTTTTACAGTTCGCTCTCCCCCTTCTNAACATCTTTAAAAGCAGACGCTCATTTAAAATACCTATCCGAAGCAGAACAAATGCTAGAAATAAAACATTCAAAGTGGCTGCTCGTTCTCCTGGTTTCACGTTTAGCAGAGTTGCCCCAGCCACATGTCTAGCAGGGGAACGGGCACTGCAGGAGATACACATCTCTAACTCTTTCGCTATATATACACTTGCACTCACAGAAGTATAAATACGACCGTTTTAGAATCTTAAATAATTATAAATAAGACGGTTTGGGGATGTAATAATCGTTGACAGGCTTAAGCTTCCGTGTCTTGCTAATCGAGATCAGCGTTTCTCGAAAGGATATTGACTGCCCCAGCGTCTGTGCTGACCTTGCAGATGAAAGTGGTTAAAGCAACCAAACCCCGAGAAGATATTTATCGCATATTGAGTGGCATACAACGTTTTTGCACCAGTTCTGCAGTTCCCATTCCATCTGAGGGAATATTTCGTTGTGTCGCGGAAACAGCTGCACCCATGTTCTGGGACTGGTTAACTGGAGGAGGTGTTACCAGGGTGTTTGGTAGAGCTCTTAGCCAAGACATCTCCTTCAGTCATTAGGCAATTAACCTGAGACGAGCATTTACAGACCGAGGACACTTCGGAGCCTGGTTCTTGCTCATTTCAGCTGCATTTGGGTTTAATTGTCTTTCGTGGCCGTTTCTCTTTCGGGGTTCGTTTTCAACCCCCAGCCCCGGTAACCGCAGCGCACGTCTTTGCACCATCGCTCTCAGCACTTCCGAAATGGGACAGAAGCCCAGCAATGCAGAAGAAGAGGGACTGTCTCCTACACGACTGGGGCTGCTCGGGGCTAAGGGCTCCCTCCCGCCGGAGCGGGAAGGGTCGAGCATCTCTTGGCCGCGGGGCGCAGCGGTGCCAAGGGGCAGGAGTCGCTCGGCTCAGGAGGAAGGCGGGGGCGAGGCAACTAACCTGCCGGGAAACGTCTCTTCGGACCTGTCTCTTCTCGGAAACGAAAGAAGGAGAGGGAAGAGCGGAGATGAAAGCTCTTCCTGCGGGAGTGGCGAGAGCTGTGGGGAGCCGAGAGCCGCCGGCAGCGGCCCCCCGCTCGCTCCCTAAAGCGGCTGTTCCACACTAGTCCTTTCCTTTCCTGCTCTCACGCAAAACCCAATCTCGCCAGGAAGCTACGAGTGTGCATGTCTTTATTTCTCACTCAGGCTATGACTACATATACGTCCCTTTTTTCTTGACGATAAAAAAATTAAGCTCCTGGAATCGAAGCCTAATTTTTAACATCGGGGAGACAACAACAGCCAAACCCCCGCCCAGGCTAGAGGGAAGGCGGAACCCTTCGATGGAACTGGGACAGCCGGCCACGATAAAGCAATTAACCGAGAGCGGAGTTGGGAGCTGCTAGCTTGTTCAGGCTCTCTCCCTGGACGAGCTAAGGGTGCTGCGGCAGACGCAGGGATCTCGCAGCCCACCGAGGGCTGGGGGGGAGTTAAATATGCCCCGTGGAGCGCGAAAGGAGCGCTTGCCGGGCGAGCCGTACGGAGAGGGCTCAGCCAGGGAGCACGGATTCATTGCAGCCCGGGCTAGATCAGTGTCTTTCCATTGTCATCCTCCCCTTAAAAAAAAAAAAAAAA
>VXAZ01007519.1:476359-594536 GCA_013399875.1 Gymnorhina tibicen
AAAAAAAAAAAAAAAAAAAAGGGAGAGGGAGAGAGAAAAAAAAGTAGGCGGATTGCAGTGACTGACTGCCCAATGGCAGCCCCGGGTCTCAGGAGAGTTACAGAGAGAGAGGGAGAGAGAGAGAGAGAGAGGCACTTTCTGCCATCCAAATCCCTTAAACCATCCTCATTCCAACACAAGAAACCACTGTAACAACTTCCAACCACTGAGACATGACAGGCAGGAGCCCAGAGGCAGCAGCAGCAGCGAGAGCAGCAGCAGCAGCACACACTCTGCACAGGGACCAGCATTAGCACCAGGGGAATACTACACACAACAATACAAACAAACAAACAAACAGACAAAGCCCCCCCAAGCCCAAGGGACTGGATTCCAACTCAGATTCAAGCCACAGCTGACACCAAAAAGGGTGGGGAATTACGACCAGGGGGGGCCAGAAAGGAATAACCAAGGAAGCGAACTCAAGAGTGTAAACGGGATTCAGCCATGATCCTTTTTTCATCTCGCAGTGTGTTACTCTCAGTGTATTACCCTCAGATTTTCCTCATCCTTACCAGTGGGAGTTACCTGTAAGTGATCCAGATTTTTTTTTTTCCAAATACTGTTTGCAATGGCCCCGCTAGCAGCTACCTAGGGGCAATGCGCAGAGCGAGCAGAGGGAGCCGGGAGAAGCCAGCACGAGCGGCAGCTCCGTGCAGTGCGTGGTGGTGAGGATGGTGGTGGTGGTGGCGGCGGAGGAGGAGGAGGAGGAGGAGGAGGAGATGCTGTGCTGGTGGCGGTGCTGGCGCTGCTGGTCGGACCCCGCCGGGGGAAGGGACGCACCGCCAGGTAACTCCCGGGGCTGCCCCGCCGGCGAGGCCGGGGCCCGGCGTGCCCGCAGCGGGGGCGGCGCACCTGGGAGGGCGGCGGGGCAACGGGACGCGGAGCGGCCGGCGTCTCCCCTGGGGATTCCGACCCCGACTCCTCCTCCTGCCAAACCGGAGATGGGCATCGCTTCGCGCCCGTCGGGGGAAGGCTGTTTGTGTGCGGAGATCCCGGGGAGCGCGGGGCTGCCGCAGCCGGCGGCGAGCGCCCAGCCCGGCCGCCCGCGGAGAGCTCCCGCCGCCGAGGCGCTCGCCGGCAGGCTGCTTTCGCTCCGGAGGGATCTCCAGTCCCGCAGTTAGAGCTGGCTCCAGGACCTTTTCCTTGTGAGGAAGGGGGTGGAGGTAGGGGTGGGGGAAATCAGAGTCGGTGGGTGGGACTGCGAGGAATTTCGGTCTTTTTTTTTAATATCTATATCTGTATCTATCGTTGCGGTGGATAAGAAGCGGCTGGGCTAGTCCGTGCGGGCTGCGGAGAGAGTGTCCACCGTCGTTCTCCTGCAGGTCCCCCGGCAGGTCTCTGTGCCCGCCGGCCGCCGCGTTAGGGTGGCGGGGGTGGTGGGCCGGGGTCCCCGCGCCAACCGGAGGGGAGCCGGGCCCGTCCGGGACTGCAGCCGGAGTCCGGAGGGGCTGCGGGGGAGCTGTCAAGGGCTTCTGTTCTCCTGCACTCCGGAGGAGACCTGACCGCGCCGCGGGGCAGCCGTGCGGAGAGGAGGGCGCTGGGGGCGGCAGGTACCCGGCGGAGGGAGCCGGTTTAAAATCGGGGAGCGTTCTCCCTCCCTTGAGCATCCCCCCAGCCCCGGGGGTACGGCAAGGGTCTCCGTGCCGGAACGCGGGGATCGGGCCCGGGGGAGTTCTGGGGCGGTTCGGAACCTGCCCAGCCTGCCAAGGCTGCGGCAGAGGGGTTCACCTCTGTCGGTGATGGAGAACCCCGCCTCGGCATCCCTGGACCCGCATTTATCTCGGCTGCCGGGGCCGGACGGATTTCCCTACTCTCCCACCCCCATGCCGACCTCAGTTTTTTGTGCCCGACGGATGCAAATTTGAGGTCCTATCCATGAACTGTATGTGGATTAATATATACTTGGGCTTTTTCCTCTGTATGCGTGCACAGGAGCACATGCACATAAACAAGCACGTGTGCGTGTGTTCCTCTGTGTGTGTGCCTGTCTATTTTCTGTGGGCTATGGAAAAAAACATATCCCACCGCTATGGGAGAGAAGTAGGAATAAACACACCCATAAAAAGAAACTAAAAGCCTATTTCTACATTCTTAATTCTTAATGAAATGCACATGTCTTGGCCACCGACTTTTAAAAGTGCTTAGATTTATGGAAGCACGTTAGATTAATTCAGCCAGAGCTGCCTCTTTCTGTTCACAGGAGGGATATGTCTGCTGCGTAGGTGACCAATAGCTTGTAAAAAAGCTTGCCGTGCTATCTTTGGTTGGTTGGTTTTTTTTTTTTTTAGACAGGAGGAAGGAGTCGTAATAAATAAATAAATACACCCTTTTAATATAAGCGTAGCCATATTTTTCTCAAAACCGTAGGAAATTACTATCCTACAAAGTTTTCCTTCTATAAATAGTTCAAATCTTAAAACAAAAGTTTTCAACCGCACACCAGATGCTGGGATGCTGGCGGTTTCCCTTGCTGTGTGACATAATTATAAGGTCCGAAAGCAAAAGCAATAGAAGTATAATAATAATACTAAGGCGACTGCTGAGGGGAAATACAAGGGAAGCAATGCCTGCTTTATTTAAAACCAACTGCTTGGGGATCTTTTGAGCGCTGCCCCGCGACAATGAGAAGTTGTGGTGGATAAGTAATGCTCTCTCGCCTTTCCCTGGGCCGTCCCCAGTTCATCCCCTCCGCGGCAGGTCACTCGGAGCTGGACCCGCGGAGCCGGAGCCGAGGTGGCTATTGCAGCCCAGCAGAGCAGAAGCGAAAGGGATCAGGAGGTGAAACCCAACAAAGCGGAGCCCCAAAGAGACGCGCACCTCCCTCCATCCATCACTCCGGAGGGACGGAGCAGGCTGCTTTCCCGGGGAGAAAGCAGCGCGCGGGGCTGCCGGGGACAGGGTGCCCGGGACCCGACCCGCCCCCCCGCTTCCCCTCCACGCCACCCCCGGCCCCAGTCCCCGGCCACACTTGCTCCGTCTCCGCTGTGTCCCCCCATCCCTCCCAGAGAGCGGGAGCAGCGGCGAGAGAGCCGGGCGGGCTGCGGTGCTTCACCTCACTCCCCATAGGCAGTGAAAAGAAAGAGGAATTATTTCAATGCTTAATGGAGAGTAGCCTACTGAACTTGTGGTGTTTGTCTGATGGGTAAATATACTTCTCTGGCTTACTAATGGTAGCTTTTGAAGATTAAAGCATAGTAGAGCCTCTTGGAGGATTATCTGCCGGTGTCCGTTTCTGCTACCCTCGCTCTCCGCTCTCCGGAGGGGAGGATGCTTCCCAAGCTGCTATTTAGTGAGCTCTCAGGAACTATCAATGGTTATGTTAATTTTCCCGGAGATCTCTATCATCTTTTGGCTTTGGGAACGACTCCTTGCCTTCTGCATTGCTGCTCCTTCAGGGATAGAAGGGGCGAGTTTCAGTGGGCGAGCAAACGGAGAGCGGGGTGTCCGTGCTCAGTCTCTCTTGGTGCGGGGAATGCAGGCCGGGGGCAATGAGATGCTGCTCTGTTATTCTGCGAGAAAACCTGTCAAGGAAAAATCCCATCGTGATGAAATGGGGTTTTCAGAACAGAAAAAGCAGTGGTGAAATGAAATTTAAAGGGCACCACACTTCAGTGTTTTGTGTGCAATAGCTGGGAAGAAAGTTAAATTATAGTCAACTACATCCAAAATTAAAGAACCAACTCCTTTATAAAATTGATTTCTATATTGTAAGTGTGCTATCTGATAAAGTCATCTTCTTCAGTGTGCTTGCCTGGTAACCTTTGTCCTGCTGAGGCACTATGAACATTTTCACAACCAGAAGAAATGTGTCTGACTCTCTAAAAAAGAAAACTGACTGTGGCTCCAATAGCAGATGCATTTTAAAGCTGGACATATTTTGATAATCCAATTCAATATTTAAAGTGTAAAGCTGCCATTAAATAATATTGGTGTAATTAGTATAAATGTCTAAATGCCAGGATTATGTAGAACACCGACACTGTTTCTTGCAGTGCATGTGGGAGTGTGCATGTGTCTGTACACATACACCTATTTAGCTGCTTCTAAAGAAGATGGTGCTCGTCCTTCTTCCATTGGTGCACCCCTTTCACTGTTCATCTTCTTTAGGGCTGGATGCATTCATCAGCAATGTGAGAGTCAGTTCTTCAGAATCTTATTTCAGGGATTATCTGCTGGCACATAGACACAGTTAATTCAGTTATTTGCTATAAAGTGATTTGGAATAATTCATACGAGACAGTGTGTGTATGTAGTAATAGCAGCAAAAATCTCCAAAGCAGATACATTTTTGAACACCATAACACAGCAAATCATTTATATTGGTGAGTAGATATCACTGCTTGGTTAGGAAATGTAGAGGAAGAAAAATCCTTTGCATGTTTTACATTTGTTCTGCTGGTTCTTCCACATCCTTACAATTCTGTATCCTTAACAACAGGGCTTCTCCACACTTGTGGGAAGCAGATTAGAAGGAATGCAGATTGTTCATATGCCTACAGGAAAGCGGTCATGCCTAATCCCTAAAGATTAGGACTGCTGGAGAGAGTCCCTGGAGTTTGCTTCTTAATCCGTTGGTGCTGGAGGGAGCTGCACAGGCAGAGAACAGCCCAGCTGCTCTGTGAGGCAGAGCCTTCAAAGGGACAGTGGGCACAGCTTCACCTGCAATGCCAACCGGCGTGACTGATGCGCCCACTTTAGCTGGTGCAGTCAGGGTTACACAGGCCTGGCCCACTCTTCTCATCCAGGTTAGATCAGGGCAGGATCAACCTCCATGATTAAGCTGGCTATTATGGGAATGGGATTGTCTCTGGCTCAGTCACTGAGCTGCAGTATAAATCCATAATTTCCCTGCTTTTGCACCTTGTTCATTTTATAACTGAGACTTTAGGGCAAGCTTGCTCTCTCAGCCTCTAGTTATGCAGTGTACAATGCCCAAGGAGAGTGCTGTTGAGATCCTTAGATTCTCCTTTTACGTGGTACTGTAATAACGATCCTCTATAAGAGGATTTGGAATAGGACTTCCTTCCACTTCACCATCCCTCGGAGATGTGTTTGCTTATAGACAGAATAGCTGAATATTCAAAGGGTATCAAGTATTTTCAGGCTCATCTAAAATTAATGCTTTTGCTCAGCAGAAAAGGGAAAGATAAAGGATATTTTTATGCTGAACTGCCATAAGCTTGGCTTACCTGCCTGACACAGGATATTTCCATGTATTGAAGCAGCTACACAAAGACGGGAGAATGATTGTGATATGATTTCTTGGTAGGTCTAGAAGGTAAAGTCC
Source organism: Gymnorhina tibicen (assembly GCA_013399875.1). NCBI lineage: Eukaryota > Metazoa > Chordata > Aves > Passeriformes > Artamidae > Gymnorhina > Gymnorhina tibicen. The sequence continues at coordinate 481,689 of VXAZ01007519.1, forward strand.
AGCATTTCACTCTGAGACCCAGAATAAAATTCTCTGTCTAAAATCAGAGAGCTCTGGTAAATCTGTGACCAGCCATTCCTCTCCCTGCCAAGGTCTAGCTCAAGCACTCGAATCCTGAATATCCTTGAATCCAGATGCATTTGGATGAAGGCAGCTCTCTCAATCCTTTGCAACAATCAGGTTTCAGGAATTAGATGTTTAGCACGCCTTGAAATTGAAAAAAAATTGCTTTAGAAATTATAAGGAAAAGTGGCAGCATCCAGAATGTGTAGGATGACAGCATGGAATTACTACATATGTTGTATTACTAACATAATATAAAAAATGGGTACAAAGCAATATGAAATATTCAGATGAATAGGTAAGATTGAATAGAGATATGTTTGCATATTAAACACCCAACAAGGCTAGACCTCAGAAGAGAGTCTCTCAAAGAGGGTGTTAAAGAGCTACACAAAACAACCTGCCATTATAAAGTTAGACTGACAAACACCTTTTTTGCAATGGGAAAAACATACCATGTGTACGTGGCAATATGGCATGCTGAGGGTAGAATGGTGTCATGGGCTTTCTCAGTGCATGGGACTGTGTAATTGGGGCTGAAATGCAGAGAGCCTCCTAACCCCAAAATACAGTTTAACCCTCTAGTCCTCCCAAGCTACCCCAAGCAACAAAAACCTGGGACCAGCTGTAGATCAAAGGAGTTATACAGACATGCTGACACCATGCATTACAGAACTGGTTAATGTTGCAAGCCCAATTTCTTCAGCCCACAACTTTTGCATGTTGTTTTACCCTGAGTGGACTCTCACTGGTGCCTCTCATGGCTGCTGGCAAAGCACGTCTACCTGTTAATTGCCTGACAGATAGTTTTTGCAACTCCAGGTTCACCTGTCTGCTTGGTTCTTCTCATTATTTTTGCTCTTTCCCCCTTGATGCTCCACTGCCCTTCTGTAGAGCATCTCCCCAACCTACCTCAGGTATGTAACTTGTGTAGTGTTACAGTAAAACTCTACATGGAAGAGTTCTATGAGAACCAGACAGGCCTCTCTCTGTGAGAACCATGACTGAAAAGCAAAATTTCCATGACTTTTTTGTTCTGGAATTGTGCCATGCACATGTGAATACCCTGTCAACGAGCTGAAGAAACTTGTCACCAGAAACTTCAGGTTTACAAGCCCAGAATTAATGTAGGAGGATAAGAAAGTCCAGGAGTGTAGGCACAGGAGTGCTCTGGAAGAAAAGCCAAGGAAGGCATGTTTCTGGAGAATGTCTTTCAGTCTTTTAAGCGTTATTAGAAACCTCTCCTCTTTTACTGTCCCTTCAATCTTCCCCCAAATGTAGAAGGATATATTTTCTCTCCATTGTGGAGATCTGCATAGGATGTGCTGTTTACTTCTTGCCAAGACAGTTCCTATGTATTTGCATTTCCTATAACACATGCCTAAGGAACATTGCAAATACTGCACTAGCAAAAATGGAAAGAAATTCTAGATACAGAGACTGAAATATTTGCTCAGTAGGTTTTCCTGTCCATATGCATTTCTATGACTTTTCCTTTCCGTTACTGCCAAAATGTTTTTAGGACAAACCTTTAGATAACATGTTGAGTTGTTTTTTCTATGCTTTCCTCTTGGGCTTTCTTTCTAAAAGTCAGTTTTCCGGGTGGAGAAGAAAGTTCGCTGCCTTGTTCAGTTCTAATGGAGTATGGGCAGCTTTTCTGAAGTTAAGATAGTTAAGGCCAAATAGTTGCTCTTTTCATAAAAACATCTTTCTTCCACTAGGATCTGACAGCAAGATGATTATCACCTACTAATTATTTGACAGCAAATGATATTTTCTCTAGAAAATATCAAGACAGAGTAAATCAGAGAGTTATTGTATCTTGTTTTCCTGGAAATAATTTTAATACTGCATACAGTTTGTACCCTCTAACAGTTGTACTGTTAGGTTTTGAACATTTATTTTTGTTTCAGCCTATGCTTGTGGATCAGATTTCCCTTAAAAAGGGATAAACTTCACATTTATGCAAAAATCCCACTTAATCATCATGGTGACAGTCTTTGTTTCAGCTCTTTGTCCAAGGTCAGATTTCACCCTGAGTTCCTAATAAGGAGAAAAAAGACATCCAGTGGTATAGCAAGTGTGCAAGTGAGGGCAGAAGTGAGGGTCAGGTGTTTGATATGGGGCAGAAGAATTTCCCCCATGTAGTGGCACCAAGTTCACTGTCCCTGCACGTCCCAAATGTTTCATTTGAAGTAGAGCCACACTGTTACTAGGCAGTGGCACCACTTTCAAAGCTGATGGAAATCTGTGGACTTTACCGTCAGATTCGTGATGCAAAAGTAATGCTGGAGAGTTGCATCTCCACCAGCACGTACTTGGAACGCACAGCGAAGGCATTAGAAATAATTTCATTCTGGATGGCCATCACTGTGTAGCATTTTGGCAAGCTCTTATATCTTGTCTTTTAAGCACTAAAGGCCTAAGGCTTCTCTCCTCTGAGGCAATATTCACAGCTCAGCAAGCTAATAAAGCAGGAGTGACTCTGCTGCAGTCAACGGAGTGACTCCAGTGCAATCAAGAAGAGTACCAAACAGAAAGTCAGCACCAGCCTTGTTCTTACAGTATCCATTTGAATGCAGCCTTGACACAGGCTGCCATTTTATGCAATTTATAGGGAATCTGGCCATAGTTCACAAGAACATACAGCAAAGACAATATTAATAGGAGGCCATGCCAGACAAACCCCAAAATCAGTTCCATAGGCCACGGAAAGAATCACGGCCTTTGGAATCAGTAAGACCATACATAAGTCCAAAACCTTATTAAAGTTTTTGAGGGGAAAAGCACATCAAAAGCATTTGCTGTTGCGTGTGAGGTATAGCAGAGCAGTCCAGGCTTCAAAGCTGGAAGTCAGCATAAGCTGGAAAGATATAAACCACTGTCTGCATGCAACAGGGCCTGGGAAATGTTTGGGGTTGTATCTAATTTAAAATTTTAAAGTGCTGCAGTACTGGGACTGGATATCGTATCCACCTTCCTAGTCTGGCTGAAGTGAGACATAATTATCAGATGTGACTACTATTTAATAATAGTTTCTTTCATTCAAGGATTGTAAGTGAATTAATCCTACCAGTATTCAAGTGAATTGGGCAAGGATCATTTCCCTCACTGCTGGGGTGGAATGCAGCAGCTGCTGTGTAGCACCCAGCAGAGCTGTACGGACATGCAGGACCAGCACCAGTCCTGACATTCCTGGCAGCAAGGCAGGAAAGTATCTGAAAAAGCCCAAGCACATCTCTAATTGATCTGGACCCCGGCCAGGGCCAGTCTCTCTAAAGATTGCACTTTCCCATGGTGGGTTTCGCTCCGTGGTGAAGATAGGAATGGTCCAAGACTGGGCCGATGTCTGAGATGCTGAATAGCAGTATCGTGACTTCTGCCTGCCTCAGTTTCCCACAGCTTTAATAGGGCTATAACAGCACTGGCAAGGCTCGAAGGTAGGGGAGGGGCAGGAGAGCAAGAGCTGCCACAGCACTTCGGAAGGAGAAAACGCAGCGTAAGTGCCGCATCATTACTTTCAGTGACTCTCTTTCTGACCACAAGCAGCAAAGACTGCGCGATTGCGTCTCATCTGAAACACGGCGTCACCATCGCCCTCTTCACCACCATGCCAAGCACAGCCTCGGGGAGAGGTCAGGGGAAAGGGCTGCTCACCAAAGTCACGAGAGTAATTTCTGACAGTGCCTTCTCCTTCCCTGGGAGCCAGACAGCCCCTGTGGGCAGCGCGAAACAAGACTTGGCCTCAGAGAGCTGCTGGCTTTGGGGTATGAGGTGGCCGCTGGCATGCTGGGCAGCAGGCAGGACATGGTTAAAGGAGTGCTGAGGGGAATGGCCACATCTCTCATGACTCCTTTGGCTGCTTGCCAGGGAGCCATGTGACTCCTTGGTCAAAAGAGTCCTCTCAACCATGAGACACTTTTTTTCCCCCTCTGGTTGTACCTTTTCTTTTCTGAAGTTAAAAGAAAACAAAACATACCCACAAAACTTTACACATTACAGTTATATTGTAGTCTGATGACTCAGGGTGAGAAATTCAAGGGGAATGAAGAGGAAGGGAAACATTCCTGAATCAGATCTGTTGTGCTGAGCCTTAAAGAAGAGGATGATTTTGCTGGATGGAGAACAGCTCTGCTGCAGCACAGTGAGCAAGAAGCAAAGGATGGGACTTAAATCCCTTCCCTGCTGCTGTGGACTACTGCTAAATCTCTCAGGGTAGCTTCAAACCTAGTGGACTTTGACGTTATCAAGAGGGCTGAGGGTGGAAGCGCAAATAAATATGGCCTCATCTGATTCACAGTAAATTACTTTTTCTCCACTCCCATGGCCTAAAGGGTACATCAACTATCTTTACCGTTTTTGGTTAGCTTTTTTTTTATTGGCACTGCCCACAATAATTAGATTGGCACATCCCTAGTAGACTCCCTGGAGTCTTTTGTTCCTCCGCCTACTCTGTCTCTGGGGAGTTTTGCCCAGGGTGGCTGCTTCTGAGGGGCGGGATGGGGTCAGGTTATTGTTGTTAATGTCACTCTGGTTATGTTGTAAAAGATGTATCAAAGAGGAAGTTCTTGCACTATGACCTAAAGGTCATCAGACTCTGGATTAGGCTAATCTCTAAAAATTTGTTCCCTAGACAGATCCTGTCGACCGAGAGTAACTTACCTCTAGGCATGGAGCTTTGTCATGTGTTTTATGATCTTCATTGTTCCAGAGAAGCTCCACAGCCCTGGCAGAGGCAGAAGTTTGTTCTGTCTTCTCTTGCTGGGCCATGATCCACTAATTGTTGTGTTGAGGTTAGGCTTCACACCTTGAGCTAAGGATGAAAGAGAGCAGGGGAGATGAGAAGGACTTGCATGCAGCGGCGACGTGCGTAGCACAGCCTCACCCAGACACGTGCTGTGTACTTTGAAGTCAGTATGCTGTTTTCATGGTCACAGCACTTTGGAAGTCATAAAGTCTGGATCTCACTGTGGCTTTTGTCTTCTCTTTGGAGCAAAAGGGGAAAGCATTTTGAAAATTGCCAGCCAAGAAGTTTTCCAGGCTTGTTCGTCTGTTTCGGACTCTTGTAGGCTGCACTGAGTGGTTGGAAAAGCTGTGGATGGAGAGTGGCAAGTTCAGGGATGTCCATTAACCAGTAACACAGAATGTAAGCTGTGCCAAGGGTGTGGAGGTGCAGGACAGGATTCAGAAACAACAGCTTACTCCTTCCTTTGTAACCCCCAAATGCAGAGAAGAGCCAAGGTATCCTCTTAGTGCAAATACTCACTTTTAAGGAGTGCACTTAAAATAAGCATGTGTGCCTGGCCCTGTGTGCTCCTCTCCTCTCCCCACCCCAGCTATGCAGTGTGCCAAAGCCAATTCCTCAGCAACAAGACTTGGCAGGTGGCACCTGATGACATAATTGTGCCCCTGGGCCATTAGGAGTCATGAGGTGCAGCCAGGTGCTCCTGATCCGGCCATGGGTGTGATTTTCTGTCGTAACCACACCCTCAAGTGTTGTCTTACTGCAATTAGGAAATTTGTTCAGTTTGGGTCAAGTACTTCTATTAAGGTGCTCTTCACACCTAACGTGTTGTCATGGGAGAAACTTGTGGACCTCCAGGGCTGAGGGGTGTTCCTGCAACTAACAGGGAAGAGATCCTACTTCTCACCACTTTGATCTCCGCTTTTTTCCAAATTCAAACCTTCCCTTCAGGAAGACCCACTAATCTGAGCATTGATTCAGGTGCAAATAATGAAATGGCTCCCTTGGACAAGATGCTCCATTTTGTGTGTAACAGATGAGGAACCTTTAAAGAGTTTGTCACTTTTGCTTCCTGGGATTTCCATTTTGCAAGAAGGTCTTTTAAATCTTAAATATATGAGGGCCATGCTGCAGGAGAGACCAAACGACAGTTCCCTTTTGTAATTTGAAAATGCTTTGCTGTCCCAGGCTGGCTTGCCTTGCTGTCTTACTCTCAGTGTGGAAGCTAGGGGTTGAATCAGTGACACCTTCTCATTAAAGACTTGGTGTAGCAAAGTCCAACAGACAATGACATGCTCTGGCTATCATGGAGGTGAACAGGAAAGGGGGGCCTCCAGCAAACGGCGGAGTTTGTTCTCTGTGTCTTTCCTTGGGCAGAGCTGTCATTGCCTGCCACGTTTGCTGCAGTGCTGCAGGAGGTAAGAAATGAGACAGTCGAGCTTGAAGTGTTGCCAAGTCTTGCTGCAACTTTGGGGAAGCCTTTCCTGACAGTGTGCAGGAAAGTTCTTCCAGCATTGCCTGCTTGACCTGCAAGCACGGGAGGATGGCTCTCTGTTCTCATGCAGGGAAGCGCATGCAAGGCTTGTGCTATTTGCCCTACTCACAGCCAGCTAGGTACTGCCTAAAGTTGAAGTTTAAACTTTGGTTCCACCTGAACATTGCCTGAATAACTTCAAGATTTAGCTCACAGTATTTTGTTAGGAGAGTGTTGTTTTTTGGAAAGAGAGACTGGTGCATTTTACCTCTCCAAAACTGAAAACCAACTTTCAGCACTAGCTAAAGTCCTGCTTTTCTTTGTATTGCCCAGACTGGACTATTTGAGGTGTAGCAGATCTTTTCTTACATGATAGTTGCCATTGTATACCTAATTAGAAATCAGCTTTAGCTTTCTGACAATAGCTGGCACAGATTATGTACACTCTAAGACATCTTGTGAGATGATTAAAGTGTTGACTGAAAACACAGCACAGCAAAAGGAATGTTTCTCAAAGCAGGGCCACTTTACAGGTTGGTTAGTGTGTGTGTTGTGTTAAATGCAGCCCAGGCATAACTACCCTGACCTGGATGAACTCCCCAGAAATTAATCTGGTGCCTTATTTTTTGAGAAACAAAATCCTGAAATTCCTTCAGTTTCTGGCTCCTTTTAAAATTAAACAGATGTATATGAATATACTGCTTGTGAAGGGTGTCTGAATCACAGCCCTGGAAAATGAATTCCTCTTCTTACCCACAAAACCAGCACATCACAAGCAGAGGGTGTGTGAGCTTCCCCACTCAACCCCATCCTCACATCTCATCCATGACCTAGAGGGGCAACCTCTAGCTAGGCATAAGCGGGTGGCTCAGTTTCTGTACTTATTTAATCCTTGGCCAACCTGCCAAGGCTGCCAAAGAGGGTGCCAATTGTGGTGGTGGTTTCTGTGATGTGGATAGTCATCCACTGGGAACTGGATTAAGACCATCAACTCATTTCAAATACTCTAGGCCACAAAGCTTCTGCCAACCAGTAACCATTTTTTTGGTCACTACCGACTTGGGTCATGTTTGGATCAGCGATGAAAGGCTCCATATCCCAATACCAAGCCCCTGAGCCATACAGTTTCCCGGAATAATTTTTTTAAAGAAGGAAAACATTATTTTTTGTCCTAGATTCTACTTTGATCTGCTGATTTTTAATGTGCATATTGGCACTTTAAGATACATAATTTTCATTACTTGATTGTAGAAGGCTCAGATGATGGGAAGGATTTTGGAAGATGGCAGGTGGTAGACCCATGTGGTGTGATCCGAAATAAGCTCTCAGAGATAGTGGTTACACACTCTGGAGCCCCAGCTTACATTATATTTTAACCTAAAATTGATTTTAAACCTTCAAATTTATCTCACAATCCCTCAGGAGAAAAACTGCCATTAAAATTGAAGATCAGATTCTCCACTGCTCTTGTTCTTTCAGAGATACCTAGTTGTGTGTCAGATCTGGTAGCATTTCCAGCAGCTGTTTATATTGTCAGTGGCCCCTGTTGAACCCACCACAAATCTCTGTGCATGCCCACTAGCACCCCAAGTTGTTGGGATGTGATTTATTTCTCGGATACTGCGGAACTGCAGGAGACAGAGACTAAATCTTTCTGCTCAAATCACATGACCCAGCAGGGCAGGGAACCGGAGTGGGGTTCCAGCTTGACCCCCAAACCATAAGTCCTTCACTTCAGCACACCTGATAGTGGAATTAGGGGCAGCTGAAATGGTTTTGTTGGTGATAAATAGTATTTCTTCCTGGGGCTGAGAGACCCAACCCAGAGAACACCAAAGGTTAGCAGCACATTTTCAGCACGCTGAATGAAATATTCTGGCCTTTCTCAGGTAATACGTAACCATGCAGTGTTGCCACCAGCTCTCCCTTGGGCTGAAGCTGTTCCTGAAGGGTAACTGGTTTTGTTTCTCTGGGGGTAGTTTACATAGAAGCTAGCATGAGGGCACTACTTCGATTGCTTTAGTTCCTTGAAACAGTGAGTCACCTGTCTCTCGTCCCTATTACGCATGGAAGTGACGTGTGCTGGGATACCAAAGGAGTGACTGTTAAGATGATAGAGAATTCTGAGCAAATCCGTTACAGCTATGGCTATTCAGAAGCAACAAATAGAGGGAAAAATGATGGTGTTTATTGATGGTATTGTGAGGCTGTGGTAGGACCTGCTCTCTTGCACACAGGTGAAGTGCCAGAGGCATCTTACCGGTGGTTCATTCGTCTTGGACTGTGAAACATATATTTTGGATTTCCTTTTATTTTGTTAAAAAGAAAAGGAAAAGATTTTACTTTATATATCCTTGTGCTGTGAAAAGTTATCCCTGTTAAGAGAAATAGAGGAAGATAAAGAGTAGGGAAGAAATTGTGCTTAAAAGATTATATGTAGCCATGTAGATATGCGTAGAAATAATAATTCTTTAGTTTTTTTTTTAAACTAAGTGTTTCTCTTCTCTCTTTCTCTGCTTATTTGGAGCCCTTTATATATAGTTTCTCTTTCCAGAGTATAAACTTCCCTTTCAGTAACAGCTGAGGCTCAAGTTCATGGAGAGCTGGAAGCATACAGGCTTTGGAGAGCTTGTAGTTACATCATATGTTTAAACAGACCATGTCACACACGTAGAAAACACAGCATATATGCAGTGCCCAGCTCCTTTGTATGTTCCCTGAGTATGAAGGGATTCCAAGACATGCTTAACTCTTCCCTAGAACAAGCTCTAAATTTGGGTGGCATCTCTCAATTTTACTTTTTCCCTTCCAAGCCCATTAAAAGTGAGCTGAAAATGTAACTTGTCAGAGAAATCTCAGTTTGGGACACACGAGTTTATGTAAGTCAGATTTTTCCTTTCAGCCTGTTGGCTGTGTGTGAAGACCATGCTTACCACCCTGGGAGTTTTGGGATGGGAGGTGATGAGGAGTGGCATGGGTGGGACAGCCAGGGAAAGGCCTGCATGTTCCCCAGGGAGAAGGGAATGAATGGAGAGAAGGGTTGGGTGGAAAAACCCATCGGGAAGGAGACCAACAACTGAAAGGAAGAAAGTAAGAAGTCCATGAAGCCTGGAAAAAATATATCTGGAGGATGAAACAGGCTTTAGGATGGCTGCCAGAGAGGGAGCTGGTTCTTGGGAGGTTCAGCATTTAGCCAAATCATTGCTCAACCGGTCCTGTTGGTCCAAGCCATGACCCCATCAGTTGGTCCGAAATTTAATCACATGACAGCAGCTTTTTTGCCACTCAGCATGAGGATCACAGCCTGGAGAGGAGCATATCCTGGAATCAGAAGGCAAGTGGGGCGTTAGGAAGTATGATCAGGAGGTGTGAGCAGCGTGGCTCAGGAAACCAAGCTCAGCCCAGAGACAACCCGCTGTGCGACTGTGGCTTATTTGTTTCCAGACAGGATGTGACTGACCATTGCTGGCCAGGAGAGAGACAACAAAGGACAGAGTGCGGGTCATAGCTGGCTAGTTTCAGCTAGCAGAGCATGATCCCTTTTTTGAGAGGACAAGTACAGGAGAGGGAATGTAAAAGAGATAAGTGACAAAGCACAGTTTACATCAGTAAGAGAATTTTGTATTGGAAGATTTTCTGCATGGCTGCTCCACATAAATTGTGCTCAGCTCTACGGCTGCAGAATTTTGGTGTCTCTGATGTGGCTCTTGAATTGTCCTAAGGACAGTTTTGCAATTTAACATCCAGGAAACATAAGGCCTTACATGGGTGCACTTTTAAACATAGGGATTCAGAAATGCTCTAATACTGATGGTCAAAAGGGGTGTGGAATAAAAGCTGTCTTTACAGGATTTAATTTGTGGGTATGGGGTGAAAATACTGTTTAGCCTGAGAGTCCACAACCCCAGTGTGTACTGGGAATACACAATATTGCAAATCTTTGGTGTGATACTGGTGTGTGAGGCTGACCTCACAGTCACTGCTGAGGGGATGCTCAGCTTTTGCCTCCCTGTAGAGCATGAATTCATTTCAAAAGCCAAGCTTTCAGGGAGTATAGCATTGTTTGTGTGCAGCCAAACCATAAGAGATTTTTTTCCCAAATTAAATTCAGCTCTTTCCTTGCCATCTTTAGAACTATTTTCAATATTTCAGCTGACTGGGATCCAGTTTTTAAAATATATGTATATAGGAGTCTTCGCTTGGCACAGAATAGAAACCTTGGCTTTTATAGCATCCATGCACTACAAGGGTCTAGTTTATTACTTTGTAAAGTGGTTTTTGGGATATATCTTTCTTTATATAAAACTAAGTCCAGAACAATTCATATTTCACATCTCTCTTCTCTGTTGTTTTCTTCATGGATACAAATAGATACATAAGATTTATAAGGTATAAAAAGACTCCAGAGAAGGTCTGACTGATTATGAGTGGTTTTGGGATATTCTTAGAGCTCTCTTTTCAAAGTTGCACACCATTTTAGTTGAAATTGGTGCCTCATCCATACATATATGATTTCGGTGTGTGTCCAAGCCTGATTCTCAGAGCTTGACTCAGCAGTTTTCACCAGGGACATATATGTGTAGACCTGAGACGAGGCAAATATTAACATAAGCTGGCTATTGTGTGTCATCCTTCTCGGTAACTCAAACTCCTTGAGACAAGATTGGTATCTGAAGCAAGCTATCTTATCAAGGCTTGTCTCAGTGTAGCTATGCCATTTCAGTCTTGTCATACAATCTGAGCTGTATTTTCTTCTTCTCCCTCTCCTTTCTTCCCTCTATTATTGTTTCTAAAATAAAATGATTAAGGAAGGAGATAACTGATAGACAAACACATGAAACTCAAAGGAGGCTCAGAAACCACCTATAGTTCCCATCAGTGTATTCTACTATTTGGAATAAACCTCAAGTCACCCACTTTCCCTGAAATGTGAACCCCAAAATATCCTTCCCAGGGACCAGGAAGCACCTGGCAAATACCTGGAGGGAGACTTGCTCCCATGTTCAGCAACACATGCAGGCACACATGTGCAGTTGCCCAGGCAGAAGAGTAAATGCTGGCTCCAGTGCTTCCAAGTTGAGAACACATATCTGGGCAAGCATAGGTTATTATAACTCTGGACAGCAAACCACGAAGGCATTCAAAGAATCACCACCACAACATTTTACAGAATATTATTACAACTGTCACTAGTAGTTCTGTCAGAAATCTGGAAATTGCAAAGGACAAAAATTTAACTACTGAGGAGCAGGGAATTCTCAAAAATTGTCTGGCAGTATGCTGGCACATTTGACCAGACAGAAAAGTGCTGGACTTTGCTGCTGACGATCCTGGAGATTAAAGAGGGAAAGTAGTGTCAGAATGATACTCGTGTGCCCCTCTTCCTTCAACATCCTAATGCATTCTCATTAGTGTTTTCATGTCTGCTTACTCTCCTCTATATTGCACCACCTCTGAAGCTGGACTAGCTCCAAGGACTAACTTGAATACTGCTCAAAATCTCACATCTCATTAGAGCTGAGACTCTGGAACAAGTTTGAGTTTTAAGAGAGAGGAAAGTAAATGGAGCTGTTCTCATATAACCTTTACCTACACCAGCAAAATATGTAACAGCAAGATTGCATTTAAATTATATCTGGTTGGGCATGACCTCTTCTGCTGTTAAAAGCCTTATTTAGTGCATTTATGTATTCTGATAAGATGCATGGCATTTTGTGTTGCTCCAAAATTTAATTTTACAATACGAATCCTTTCCCCTTGTTTCCTTGTTGCAAGAGGCTGTCAGAAGAGAAGTAGGGATTTGGACATAGGGATCTGAAAGCCAGCACTTTTGAAACTTGGGAAGCTTCCACAGGAAGGGGTTTTGGTAGTTTGAGTGCTTGGGATATCTTTTAGACAGGAGGTGGAGCAGGGCTGTCATGAAAAGGTGCAGAGCTTGAATTTTTTCTTTAAGCCCCACATCAGCAATGGCTCGGAGGAATCTTCTCCCCATTGCATCCTTTTTAGATGCTACTTCAACCCAAAGTGGTCCATGAGCACCTTGCCTAAAAGCTTTTGGTTGCGTTACTAGGAGTGAAATGATTAAGCACACTAATTACCATTTCTGCCAGATTTCGGGAAAGGCAGATTTGTGGCATGAACTGGGCAGCTCATGTTTCTCTTGGATTTAAGGTTTCAGGTTCCTTGCAGACTGAGGGGAGCAGTGAGGTTGCAGTAGCTGGTGTGTTGAAGGGCTAGTGAACTCATTACGGAAGCACTCGTGATCAGAACGGGGCTGCAGCTCCAGCAGTGAGTGAGGACATGTTCATGTAGTTGGCCCCAGTTCCCGTCTGTGGGAGAGCCTGCCAGTGTGTGTGCAAAGTGCTGCTGGGGGTGTGTAAGCTGCTGGCAGCAAAGCCTTGTTGCCTCTGTCATCATGTATTCCAGGGATGGCTTTCTCGGAGCCCCACGCATTGCACAAGGAGACCCTGTGGGTGCTCCCATACGCTGGGAAGGGATTGCCGCACCCAGAGTAATGCTGTACCTGCCTTCTGTGTTCTTCCGTGACGCCCTGTACAGAAAAAAGGTTTATCCTGGAAACACCTGAGGGAGTTATGAAACATTATTTTTACTGCTGGTCATGCCCACCTCCCTCCAAAGCCAGGTGTCTCTAATACTGATAGTTCAGGGTCTTGTCTGTAACACAGTACTGGCATTGTAGAGGTGTGAAAGTGCCCAGTTGTGCAAAATCCTTTTGGCTGGCACTGCTCTTGGCATTTGGTGAAGATCTGGAAATCAAAGTTCAACTTCAGTTTGACAGAACAGGAGGACATGGGCTCAAGCTGTGCCAGGGGATGTTCAGGCTGGAAATCAGGAAGAATTTCTTCATGGAAGGGACTGTAGACACTGGCTGCCTTGGGAGGTGTTGGAGTCCCCATCCCTGGAGGTGTCCAAGGAACACCTTGGTTGATAAGGTGGGGATCGATCACGGGCTGGACTTGATGATCTGGGAGGTCTTTTACAACCTTAATGGTTCCATGATCATGTCCTCTCACTTTGGTCCCAGAGCTGGATGGGATATTTTGTTGTTTAGTGTAGTTAGTTGCAACCAGGAGAAAATGCAATTGTATTTTTCTAAGTATAAAAAGCCTCATAAGCTATAGACCGCAGGGTGAATGAGAATGTGTCAGACCAGGGGTGTTTTTAGGCAACCTGAGGCTATGAACTATGTAAAATCGTGGGTTGCTGTAGAGTCATATCCTCTAAGGCCTAGAAATGGACAGAAGACACTTCCTAGCTCCTCAGGGGCGCAGAATGCTCTTTTCCAGCCGAAATGACTTATGAGATATTACACATGAAGCCTGTCAGTCATCCAAGGCTGACTATTGTGTCTAACGTAGGAAATACTGATTCTGGGGGGAAATATGTTTATGTACGTGCTGGTGGTTTTATAACTGCTGCTTAGGTTTGGGGCTTCAGAAGTGTCTCCAGGGAGCCTGGGTTAATGGGTACAAGAGGTGCAGGATGAGTACCATAGGAGGATTTCCACAGCTTAGCAGCTGATATCACCACAATGTAAGTGATAGCAGTGTCTTGCTGAACAAAGCAATCTGTTGTACTGGGTTCCTGTCTAAGGTCAGTTCTGGCATTTTGTGGCCAAATTTCACCAAAACGCTTAAGTCTGGGACTACCCCACTGGCTCTGGCTTGAAATCAGTGGGAGCATATGCATGTTTAAAACTTCGTACATGCGCTTTAGAGCATGCCAAAAGCCCATGCCTGGTGTGCTCCGCAGGGCCAGCACCAAGAGGCTGAGTGCCATCAGCAGCTGCCAGTGACGTGCGTGCTTTAGTCACAGCCTGCTCCCCCGGGTGGGTGGTTGCTTCACCAGACTGTTTTCAGTTATATTTTTATTCCTGACCAGGGATGTTTTGTTTGTCCCTTTCCTCTCAGACCTTCGCTTGGACAGTTTGTGTTGCTCTTTTTAAGAGCCTTTAGCAAAGGAGCTCAGACCTCTAGGGAATCTGCCTGCAATCAGCAAAATCGAAAGCGACAAATCTGCACAGGGAACGTGCTGGATATGTAACATCACGTACTGTCCAAAGGAGATATGAGCTCTTCAGGAAATCAGAGTGCTCCTGTGCTGGAAATATGGCTTTCAACTCTTTGGAAACTTTGGCTGCTGGACAGATTTCCTTTTAATTATCTGTCTCTGAAGCCATTACTAGCACTGCTAAAAGCTTAGTGAAGGTAGTCACCTTCTCTGAAGGCCTGAAGAACACTCATTCCCTTGCATGTGTGCACTATTGCCAGTACACTCTGCTAAAGATGCACATGTTCCCTGGCTATGCCTATAGCCTGCATCCCACGCCGCTGCCTCTTTTCACAGAGGTGCCCCTAGAGCTGCCTCACCACCCCATATATACACAAAGATGTGGTGTGACCCTTTATTCCTGGTCTTCTCCAACTCTGCTCTAGGAGTGGTCACCCCAACATTGTCCTTTCCCATTCACTGCCATTCTAACATTTGCTGTTTATTTATTTTAAGCTGGACTCTACAGCTGCCCAAAGAAAGTATGTTCTAGCAGAGTCCATCATCAGCACCCATGGGGTTCATCATCCACCACCCATCCCCTGGTCTAGCAGGGAAGGAAAGGGGAAAACATGCACAGGCAAGGTCCTGCACAAGACAGGAACACTAAGGCAACAATCAGGAGCACAGATACTAATCCTGGCTTCCTAATATACTCATTGCCAGTGAGAACAGTAATTTCTTTGAAGTCCCCAGAGACTTGTAGACTTAAATGGACTTTGGCTCAGGTTGCCTTTGTTTGATACAATAATTTGCTTTAATGATGTGAGTCAAATTACTCCAGTTCCCTTCCAGTTTGACACGCAGCTGATTGAAGGGGAGGGTGTGGAGGTTGCAGTAGGAGGGAGGAAGAGGGAATAGTCTCCTTTGAAAGCAGATAAATGTTACCACTTCTAATTGCGTAAAAATGAAAAGCTAAGCCATAAACTGGAGTGCAAGTCTGAGATTACTTGACACCCTGTTATTCAAATACAGAATGCTGGATGGAGCAGATAGAGAGGAGCTTAATGTTGGAAAAGGCACTTATCTTCACTTGTGAAACCCCTATGTGTGTGAGATGTAATCCCCAGCCTAGCAGAGGAAGATTAGTTCACCCCCATCAGCATTAACAGGCATGGACACGAGACTGTAACACCAGACCCACATGGCCCCTGATCTGTGGAGAACTGACACCTCAATCTGGCCATAGCTTGGGCCCCTTTATCATGAAACATTTGAAACCCACCCATCTGTCATGTACTGATGAACATGTAAAGGAATCATTTTGCTATGAGAATTGACTTTCCAGTCCAATTAACCCCGTGGAAAGACTCTTGCTGTTTTCAACAAGCTTTGGATCAAGGCCAGGAGTGGCTGATAACACACACCGCACGTTCCTGCGTGGCCCAGAAGGACAGCAGGTATTGCTGCTAATGTTTGGCAGCTCCTGTTCAAGCCAAAGCATACCAGAGTGGCTCCTCAGAGATGACTTGCTATGGAGTGACAGAAAATTGGCCTCGGTGCTAAAATCCAGAGCTGTTTTCAAAGTCAACTGGAATACATATTTGTGTATCGGATTTTTCCTTTGAAAAATTCAATATGCGGAAACCACAATTGCTCCATGATAAGAGGTAAACAAAGAAAAGAACAAAAGGAGCTGTGAAAGGCAGTGGCGTGTTGCAATCTATTTGAGTGTTTATCTGCAGCAACATGCAGAGGTGGATTCATACTGCCAAATTTAGGCAATGAGGAGAGGTTCTCACGTTAGGAGTCTGGTCTCCCTGGGTGCCTCCTGTAGTTAACGGAGAGACAGGCAGGTCCATAGGGTAATTCAATCTACCTCTGCTCTGAATCATCTTGGGAGGTGTCTGGCTCTTTCCTTGATGGTAGAGGGAACCTGGTGCACCTGGTTGCCTCCCTCAGGTGCATCTAGCAGCACTGTGAATGGACAGAAAACAGGATCCAGTGAAGAAGTCTGCCAAAACTCAGGATGTTCTATGATTCTGTGAAAAATCTGTTTTTAACTCCCTTTAAAATTAATTCAACATAGCCTGGTTGCCTGAATGCTGAGCTGCAAGAGAATTAGAAGGGAGCAAATGGGATGCTAAAGAGGCAGAGGACCAAACTCTGCTCTGTGCCTGTGATCCACCACATGCAAGGAACCCAAGCAGTGTTGGGGGAAATACAGCAGTGGCAGTCTTTGTGCTGCATGGATTTTTGAGTTGCTAAATTGGAGCTGTTAAGAGCCCCTCATAAATTGAAATAGTTCTGAGTTGCTGCACCAGTGGCATCCTTCTTCAGGCTGCTGGACTGAGGAGGGTGATGACATTGATAAATGACTACAGTTCTTTGAAAGTGGGATAGTGTATCATCCTGAGTTGGAAGGAACACACAAGGTTCATTGAGTCCAACTCCTGGCCCTGCATAGACACCCCTCAATCCCATCGTGTGCCTGAGAGCATTGTCCAAGTGCTCCTGGAGCTCTGGCAGCCTTGGGGCTGTGACCACTGCTCTGGGGAGCCTGGTCAGTGTCTGACCACCCTCTGGGAGAAGAACCTTTTCCTAATATTCAAACTAACTCTCCCCTGACACAGCTTCCACTTATACCAACCCACTGCTGTTCCTGAGGCCAAGAAGCTTCTCCAGCTTTGTTTTGGGTTATCAATGTACAAGTGAGAAGGAAGCAGAGCAAAGGTGTTTTCTCAAACAGGTTAGGGGTTCGGCAGCACCTTGGGCAGAGGGAACATAATCTCTAGAGCTGCCAACGTGTGCTTGGGACTTCCAGGCAGTGAGGGTGAGTCACAGGGAGGGACAGAGAGAGAGAAAGAGAAGGGAGCTCAGATCTGGGAAGGTAGGGAGTGTGGGTGGAAGGCAATTACCAGGAAAGAGCAAACGGTTGCTGTGTGAGTCAATCGAACCCTATAGATACTAATAGTTATCATAAATACCAAAGAGGTTTTAGCAACCACAATTTTCAGAAAGTAATGAAGGAAAACTGTTTCCTGTGGTTAGAAGGACCAGAGAAGACGACGTGAGTGGAGGAAGAGGAGGTATCAGGACTGCAAATGCAAGGAAAGGGGTATTGTGGAGTATGACATAATGGAATATGGATTAGCAGCAATTATGTGGCATGGGCAACAAGATCGGATGATTAGCTTTTCCAGAAAGATGCTGTGCTGTTTTTCCCAGTAATCTCTTATTAAATGGGTGCTAGAATGCATGAACAATACAAGAAAACCCCTTCTTATTCTAGTGGCTTTTCTTTCCATAACTCAATAAATTTTGCCCATAAAGCGTTGCAGGACAGTATTTTTTTTTTTTTCTAGTGCTGCTTCATTTCAGTGTTATGTGTCTTGCTTGCTTTGGTTTTTAGGTGGCACTGAATGTGAGGCTTGCAGTCTGCAAAGATGTTTTTAGCTCTCGAAGTTTCTTTTTGGGAGTTCTGTCAATGCAGAGATCACTGTTTACTGCTTTTACTTGCAACGTTATCCCTTACAAGGGCCTGCACTGTGGGTTGCAATAGCCTGTCAGTGATTCATTTATTTTCTTTCTTAAGAAAATGCATTGAAAGGTGAATAAGCATTATAACAATCTTTTTACTCAGCTTTTAGATTTTAATAACAAAACAGACATGAAATAAAAAAGGTGGAAGTGCATCTTTGAAGCTAAGGCAGCAAAAAAATGTCTAGGACAATGCAAAATTTTCCTTAACCCTTTTAAAATGTTATAAAGCCTAAATTTTGGGCATTCCCAAAATTCAGAAGTGAGTTTTTTCCCCATTTTCTGAAGGACAGTGAATTTCAAATGTAATTGTCAATAATGGACCTAAGCCATTTCAACTGATTCCATTTACAGGCGAAGTGTACCGCTACTCAGAATGGATATAAGGGTGGGAAACTGGGCCACAGATGTAAGTGAGGGCTATACATACAAACCAGAGCAGGGAGAGAGAGTTTTTATCTGAAATTATAGGAGGGATTGTTATGCATTTGGTATGGTGTCAAGACTTCTCCTGTTCTGTGACAGGAAATTTCTGCCTCAGTAACTTCAGATGAGACAGTTCAGAAGATGCTTAGAAAAGAGGCTGCAGAAAGCGATGCTGCCCTCGCCTTCGTGTTTCTGTCATAATGTGCTTTTGAACAGAGAGTTGCACTTGGTATCCAAGTTGTGTCCAGATTTGGTATTTGAAAGCTCCCTTTTGGGTTAAAATTTCAGTCTAGTAGTTATTTCTTTTTTTCTGACAACTGCCAATGGATCCTGAATGTGGTTCCCACCTAAGCATGCATTAGTATCTGATCTCTAATTCAGTCACGCGTTTCTGCAGTATTTCTGCCTTGGGGCACTTACTTCAAGTGGCTCTGGGTTGAAGGCTTTCCTCCAGGGGCTGTGTCTGGGCACGCGTTGTGGAGGGGGAGCAGAAGGCTCCTCTGAGTCAAGGATTTGAGTATTGCTATATGAAAGTTTTTAGTTTTTAAGTGAGTAGTAGCTATTCCCTGTATTTGGTTGCTTGATTCAGGTTCCCAAAATGTGGTTTGCTGAAACAGGGAGTGATCCCAGCTGCAGAAGTCAGAAGGATCAGACAAAAAAAATGTTTTGAAGGCTGAAGTCCTAAGAGTTGTCAAACTCAACCCCTTGGACCAGTGAATACTTCACATCTAAATCTTGCTGAATTTCTAAGGGGGGAGGAGTAATGTCTCCTCTCCTCAAAGGGGTATTATGGGATGATTTTTCTGTGATTCTCTCACACATTGTATTGATCATCACTATACAAAAGGCAAGGTCAAGCTCAGAATCTTTCAATAAAATGGAGTTTGAAATGGTTATAAAGCCTGGGTGTGCACAGTGAACAAGGAGGAAGCAAGACAACACAATTCCTCATCTAGGGGTGCATCCACCCTGTGCACCAAGTGGTTGAGAGGGTCCTGTGGAAAAAAAAAGTTGTGTTGCTGTAGAACTGCAGGCTGCATTCCTGTGCATGCACAGGAGACAGGTGAATTCAAGTTTCCCTGTCAGTCCTTGTCCTGGCATTTTCTGACTTGCAAGTGTTTGACCTCATGACCTGAAAATGTTAGTGTAGAGTTGCTTTCTATCACTTAATATTATGTATGCTTAGAGAGGTTTGAATGGAAAGACTGGCAGAATGAACTAGGACATAAAACCCTGAAGTAAACTGGTTTTTTTTTTCATTTTAGGGAACAGTTCTTTTCGTACTTAATTTTCTGAGGCTTCATCTATGATATAATATATTGGCTCACTCACTTTTAAATTGCCAAGTTAATTGAAGCCTGTTAAATCCTAGAGTTCAACAGTTTGGCATTTCAGAGGCATTGCTCAAATTTATCCATCATATTGCTCTAATGACATTGGTGTTTGGCTTATGGTACCCCTTTCATTTTGGAAGGCTAATCCTTCTAGTCCTACTCACAGTGAAGAGATGCATCAACTTGGCCTGTTACACTGGGCTCCTTTGTGTCAACAACTCAGTAAACAAAGAGACATATCTGGATGCCTTTGCAGGCAACAAAAAAGAAGAACTACTTTGTGTATTGCCAAAGAAACAAGCATTCACAGGGCAAATGAAAACTTTGCTACGTGGGTGATGGAAAACTGCTAAGTGTTAATTTCAGTGTTTGCTAAAGGTTGCACCCTGCTTAAAAACTCTTGATTAAATCCATCCTAGCTCCTAAACCCTTGATCTAATTAAAACAAGGTGTATTTTTAGATAAAGATGTTAGAACACTCTGTAATTTCTATGGCTGATTGCACTCTGCAAGAGCAGGGAAAGAAGGTGAATGGCTGGGTGTGTATGAGCATAGATACGTGTGTGTGTGCCAGTATCTGAAACAAGGCGGAGTTGAGTCTTAGTTGAAAGAAGAAAATCAATCTCAGCAATTTCTGGGTTTGCTTTCCATTTTTTTTAAGAAAAAACCCTTGTAAAAGGTACAGCCTGCAAAGCAGCTTGGCTGTGTTTCCCAGGGTAAGTGAAGAAAGGTGGTAGGTAGTAGAAGCAGGATACCGTGGCACGTATCTAGATAGAAGAGTGATTGACCAAAGTCCATCGAACAGAAATCTCCCAGCTTCACAATGAGCAGCCCAAATTCTGTCTAGAGCAATATTAGCTGGGGGACATCACCACACCAGAGCTGCCGGGTGCTTGAGGAGAAAATAGATGTTGTGGCTTCAGCAGCAGCTCCTCCGTGGGTCCCACCAGGCCACTTGTGTAACCAGTGGTAATTAACGCCCCTATTTCTGGTGTTAGCTCCGTGGCCATGAGGCAGGCCTGGAAAGGTCTTTCCCTCTGAGGGGCCCCTGGGTTGTGGCTAAACTTGTAGAGTGAGGACTGTAATATCCTTTGAACACACAAAGAGTGGGCAGCTGGGAAGAACGTAAGATGGGGCAAGAGATGGGTTAAACTTGCTCTCTCGCTATTTAACTAACCTGGGGAGAAGCAGTGAGATCAGTTAGTGAAGAAAGAGAAAGCACCTACATCTTAGGATGCCACTGTCAGAGTCATAGGGCAGAATCGAATTTCGTACTGCAGATGTTTCAGTGTTCTTTTTGGCTGTCATTTGCTCTTCTGTGACAAATGTGTGTGTCTGAATCAATGACTAGAGGCAGAAAACAGAAAAATTCATGTTTTTATGTTTCAATTGGAATCACTAGAGCAAATGGCTATGGGGATTGATGGGCTATTCATCTTGGAAAGTGCTCATGAAAATCAAAATCCATTCCAGCATGTGTTTAAAGCTGGGTTTCTCCGATGAATAATTTGTGACCTCTTCAGGGGTCTAAAGAGGATTTGGGTGATACTACAGAGTGTTACATGGCATTGTGCAGCCCCTTGGTTCCTGAGAGAGAGGCAGTGCAGATATGGGTGTCCTGTAGTTGCACCAGCCAAGGCACAGCACCATGGCCTCAGTGTGTTGTAGGAGCTCAGCTCCTTCAGAACCATGGAATGTGCAGCAGGTAAGGACAGTGGAGCAGAGAAGAGGTGTGTTATTGCCAAGTGGGGAGTCAGCACTCATAAATTCACAAAACTTGTGCTGGCTTTATACTTGGTGCATCTATGTTAAGAATTTGAGATTTAATATACTCAGGATGTCCTCCTCATCCTTAGTGGGAGATAGTTGATCCACAAACTAGTATTAGCATCCTAGGCATGTAACTAACATTAGTTAGTGTGTGTCTGTTTAACATGGCTGAATTTGAAAATTGTCCTTAATATGGTACTCCTGAGCGACCTGAAGGAGATATTTAACATTTGCTGTGCCTACACTCATGCCTACTTCCCTGGAGCTGGAAAGCACTGACACATGCTTGGCAGGAGTGAGGAGGATGGTTTGTTTTAAAATTACTACTTTGGCAACAACATCAGCTCAGCTAGGAAAAATCTATGGGCAGCTGGAGAGGCAAGACCAGATTCCAGCCCAACATCTTTCTTCTGTGCAAATGAATAACAGCAGCCACAGCAAAAATGGTCATTTAAAAGAGTTTCAAAAGGATAATTTGGATGGCAGAAGGAAGCACTAAAACTGATGGTACTCTAATTTTTTAATGCCTCTCCTTTTTGCTGTCAGCCTGTTTGTTACTGGTGGTACCTATGTGAGAGTCAGTTGATATGTTACTAATTAATTTTTCAAATAAATTAATGCCTAGCACTCAGTCTGTAGCATGGAGGAGATTGCAAGTATGGGCAAGTCACTGTCCTGGCTCACACTGTCTAGGACGGTAAGAGATAAATGCAAAGAAGCAGGAAAGCAGCACAAGGCAAGCAGGTGGCTCGCTCAAACCTACACAGCAAATCAGAGCCACAAGTAGGACCGGATCTTGTTACTTTGATCCAGTATTAGAGCCACTGGAGAAGTGGCTCTCCACTTCTCATCTGTGGATCTTCTGGAAGAATAGGTGAACAGGCAGAGCAAGTTTAGGCTGCTCTTCAGGACCAGGAGACTCTCAATATCCTGCACCTACTGGATGCATCCTTCCCACAACCTGCCTTGGCTTGTAAACATGGGAAGTGAGCTGAAGTTCTAGGTGTGAACAGAGCAGTCCAAGACCTGAGTCAGGTTGCCTGATGAGTATGTGTCTCTAGATGACAATCTCAGATTTTCATTTCAAATCCTAACCTATGGGATGAACTGGCCTGGGATTCCTGTGATTTGACATTATGGTCCTAAGGTCTTTCATTCAGAAAGACAACAGGAATGTAAATGTTGTGAAATACCGCCCTCAGTGTGTGCCACAGAGACTTCCCATGCCATTTAGAAGCTGTAAGCCTCTGAAATGTGGGAGATACTGGTGCAGACAACTAAAAGCAGCAAAACTGAACCTCGTGTCCAGCAACTGTTTGGGTTTGATCCTGTCTAAAGATGTACATCTGCTGGAAACTAACAATTTTCTACAAGCTCCTCTGTGGATTTTCAATCCCTTCCTTTTACATTGTGCTATAATGGTTGGAATTGCCTCCAAAAAGGAATGGGTGATTCTTCAAGTTTCAGTAACCACCAAGGACCTGAGCAAGAGTTTGGTTGACGAAAATGTTGTCAACCATGTGGAAGATGTCACTATGTTAAGATGGTAGGGAGCCAATTAAGATACTTTTCGCCAGCTTTTTCATTAAAATTTATTAAAACCTTTGCAAACCAGGAGATGTTTTGGATTAATTGCCACATTCAAATTCAAAAGAAACAGCTTTTCGCATAATTCTGTGCTTCAGTATTAGTATCCTAGAGTGCCACTTCTCATCTATTGCTATTTCTAGGAATTTTCAATCTCTGATATTTTAAGACTCTAGGCTTTTCTTTATTTCACACATCGAAGATTATTTCATTTGCCTGTACAGTGTCTCACCATGCTCAAAGGAAGGTTCAGAATGTTTTGGATCCTACCATCAGCTGATGCCAATTAAGAAGAAATGATGGAAACTAACACATTGTAGCCAGGATAAGAGTAGAGTTCCTGCAGCACCACTTAATTCTTTGATAAAGCTGCTGTACAGAAATTGCAGGAGCCCAGCTTTCATGCCTGGCTTCAGTAACTCACAAGATCTTCTCAGGGACCTATTTCTTCATGTTTTCTTTTTAGTCAGTGTCAGGTTACAATTTGGCTGCTTTCTACACATCTTTCCTTATAACTTTGCCCAGGCCAGGACAGCTGTAAGCTTGCAAGTCAACAGCTTGCAATCAAACCCAAGGATCTCAGCAACTAGGAAGACAGTCTGTCAATAAGACAAAAATAAAAGCTACCCACCAGTTTGCCATGCTTCAGTGTCAGGGATATTTAATTCCACCCCCTCTAGCTTGGAGTAACAGCAGTTTGAAAATATTAGCTTACTTCTGTGTGAGTTCACCGAATTTAGTGAAGCGTGGGGACTGTGGGTGGAATTTTGGTATTTCGTGCAGAATTTTAAACCCATGAAGATGCAAAGAATTGGTGGCCAGTGAGATAAGTTATTATAGGCAAATAAAATACAGCTTTTTATTTTCACATTTTTGATTCAGATCATGATGAAACTAGTAGTTTGGAATGATGTGAGTTTGGCCAGCCTTGGGATAATTTCCAGAACTCAGAACACCACAGCTGTTATCTGCCATTGCCTTATTGATAGTCTCTACGCAGAATTCAAGGACTTACTACTTGTAGAACAGGAACTATATCTTCATCCTCAGAGAAGATTTTTCCAGTTCAGCAGTGAATACAGCAGTCATTGCATGTGGGTAGGGAAGTAAGGGAGGGAGAACATCAGTTTCTAGAAACTTACCAGAAGAAGTGTGCCAGAATCTTTTTTTTCTCCTTTCATTCTTGCATAAAAAAATTACACAAACTGTATCTTGTAAAAGCTGAACAAGAAGCTTTTTATAACTGGAAAAAAAGCCATCAGGCAAACACTGAATTATCACTTTTTTTTTAATGTTGGCTATGTAGAGTTTTATTTTTCTCTGCAAGCCCTGTATTTGTCACACTGAGTCATCTGAGGTCAAGCAGCTCAATCCTTTCTGCCGTACTGCCCATCTTTTCTGGGATCAGTCTTGGCATGCTGGCACAGTGCAACTGTTGGCATTCCCAGGCCCAGCTTGGCTTGGGTGCCCCTGGCAGTGCAGTCAGTGGTGCCTGGCATGGACCAGCAGCTTCTTCAGGCCACACCATGCTGCCTTCCTCCTTCTTGTGCAGAGCTTCTCCTGGTGCTGTCACAGCTGGGACCACATCATGGACAAAGTGACACTGACAGTGGATAGCAGAAGGTTCACTCTATGAGACCTCTTTCTCCCAATATTTTCAGTTTTTTCTGGTCTGTCCTATTTTATTTCTGGAATTTATTCCCATTTCAGCCTTGCTGCAGACTTCAGTCAGTAAAAGTGACTTTAGTTGGCTGCAGTGTGTTAGGACCTTACACCACAAGCTATTTGATCTCTCTTTTGGGTTTACGTTTCCCTTCTGAATGACTGATTTTTTGGCATGGGAAACACTCCTATTCATGATGAACTTTTCTCTGTGTTAGAGTTTCGTGCAGTGGTGGTGTTTGGACATACACGATGATACACTGCTGAACATTTGGCAGAACTGAGAACAATTCCTTCACCTAGAAACTGGCTGTCAGTGTTTGTCTTTCACTGAAATAGCACAATGGTGGTTTTGAGCTAAATAACCAAACTGGATAGGGGACTTATCATGACAGTTCTGATTCAAAAATAGTCCATGGTATAAAAATCATTATAAGGTCAAGTTTCCCGTTTGAAGTCTCTAGATCTGTGAATCACATTTTGCTTTATTAGTAAAACAAGGAGGATCTCTTCTGTGCAGTGTGGATTCATTCATTACCATTTCTAGAAAACCCTGAGTGAACCTATTTCATAAGTCTGATTCTTTTGCCATCCAAAATTCTTCTGTGGTAGGTCATGGGCAAAATCTATCCTGGCATCACTTCACTTCTCCATTCAGAGAGCACCCTAAAAAACACATAAAATTTTACACCTTTTCTTTTCAAGTTAAACCCACATTTGCCTATACTTTGTATGCATTTCATACAGCTAAGTCATGAATATACAATATTTATGTCCCCAAATGAGTCCCAAAACAGCTGCAGGCCTCTGACGCGTGTGCTCAATTTTACATTCATGGGATTGTCCTCTTGGGCCATAGAGGTAAATACCATGTCTGAACTCCTAGGTTGAATCATTTGAATCTAAACTGGAAAATATCAGCCTTTAGCAAGAAGCAATCAAATTTACTTAAGTAATCAGCAGGTTTCTTGCCCCCAGAATAAAAAAGCTAGGATGGTTTTTATGCAGACAAAATGCAGAAAAACTGTTTAAACAGAAAGAACAGAAGAATACAACATATAGTTAATACTTACAGGGATCCTACACAGGCAAGTTTAATTATCTGATATTCCATCAGTTCTTTGATTCTAAAAAATGCCAGAGGATTTTTAATACCACAAGAGATCAAGCCCTCTGTTTCATCTGTGGGAGGCAACATCAAACTCTAGGGCATGCGTCATCGTCTATTACCATCTATTTTCATTGTGAATTAGGCATTTGTTATCTCCAGAGGAACTGGATTTTGGGTTAGCATGAAATCGCATTGTTTTGTTCTACAACAAAGACGCTGATTCTTGTTAGCTTTTGGGAGTTGGTTTGTGATGTTTGGATTGTATTATCAGGATCATGCACCATATGGGTTAGTTATCAGATCCTTCATGAAGTTATAGTTTTCCCAACACCAAACAAAAAACCCCAAAGGGGCGATTTTCTTACTCTAGGCTTTCTGTAAGACAGAAGGAATGCTGTAGACTTTTTTCCTTTCTGGTGACAGAAAGTTTTGAAGCATAACAAACAAGATGCTTAGGAGAGTTCTAAAGCATACTTTAAGACATGGCAATAAGGTATTATTTATAATTTTTTTTTCCTGAAAGCATTCAAAACATTCTCTTCATTAAAGTAACTGAACAAATACATATGTTGTTCCCTTAGTGTAACTAGTTTTTCCTTTAAAATAAAAGACTTTTAGCATTCTGTAAGTATTTTTTAGTACACACCAGAAGACAGAATAAAAGCTCTTTGCTTGGAAAACACTGTCCAGCACAGGAAGAGCCTTGGGAAGATGGATTTTGAACAGCATGAACTGTGATTTTTTTCCCCTTCTGTGGGGTGGGCTTCCCCACACAGGAAGGCAGTTTGTGTCTCATGGTCAAATTTTCAAAATAAGCAAGAATTCTGTTGACCCTCCAAATGGGTGGCCAACTCATCACAAAGAATTGTCTGTCAACTGAGTAGATTTGTGAGAGGGGTGAGTGGTCCTACTTACGGACTGAACCCATGACCTCCTAATCCTATCTCATGTGTAGTGCCTGCCAGACTGTTCAATGGTCATTAGACCTGGGTGAACAATTTGGACAAAAAAAATGGAGCCATTCTTGGGATTAAAGATCCAAAGAAACCAAAACCCAGCTCTCAGAGTTACTTTGGGCTTTCAGCTTCCATTCAGTTTTATTTTATAGTAATGTCTTTCCCATGCTGCATGTTTGTTTTGCCATGGCAGTAAACTTTCATCCTGGATCATGCAGGCTATGCTAGGAAAACTTGAGGATATGGCACAAATGCTTTGTGTGTGAGGTAGAGAAACTGGAGTTTAAAGATTCACATTAATGGCATAACGCAATGGTAATCCAATAAAATCAGGCACTGATTTTTACTACGGATGAAATGCTCAGAATGGATTAAAAATGTAAACACTGGCTTAATTCTAGAAGTGTTAGTGGATAAAAACTTTTATTTCATCCATACTCTATAGAAAACCCATGAATTACAGAAAATTCAGAAGCATTGAATGAACTGTAAATCTTAACTCCTAGGGTCCCTTGAACATACAGACTGGCCTAGAAATCAAACAAAGGGTTGGCAGTATTTCAGCCTGCAACTGAAAGACACTTTTTCACCAATGCATGTAGTTCCTTACAAGAAAAACTTCTCTGGCTTTGTTTGGAGACACAAGAGAATGACTTAGTAAGGCTGGAAGTGATGTTACGTCATCCCCTTAGTTCACGGATCTCCAGTTGGAGCAATTCTCATTCTCCTGTGCAGTTGCTCCAGTTCTCAGAAGTGCAATGAAACCAAAACACGTCAAGCCTACTTTGGCTGCAGTTTATTGGGAAAATTGATTCCTATGCTGTAATTCCACTCAATACTGCACCAAAACTTGGCGTAGGTTTATTCAGGCAGTGTATCAGTAGGAGGCAATATATGCAGTATTTTTAAGACTCTTAAAATAGGTGCTTTTAAAACACAAGCTTTTTGTATTTTAGGTACTTAGTGAAGATACTTTTACTTGCTCTGTCTCAGACACTAAAACCTAATGTAAATATTAAGCACAACCTAAGCAAATTGTTTTTCTACGCTTAACCATACTTCCTCTCCATCTGCCCCATGTTCTCAAGGTCAGATACTGCAAATCAAAGGAGTGCTCATAACTGGACACTAATTGCTGAACTGCTACTGTTCCACTAATGAGGGGGTGAGACACCAGGAGTCAAAATACTTTTGGGCCCGTTTGACACAGCTGCAGTGCAGTCCATGCAGGAACTGAAGAAGTCAGAAGCAATGGTAATTCACTGTAGAATGAGGACTAAAGAGCCTTTAGTCTCTTTAGGTCTCAACTCTATTTCACTAAGTGGAGCTAAAGGCGTGGGGTGGCAAATGAAGTTATCTTATTATTGTACCCCTGAGAGGAGGAGAGGGGAGTGTAACTCCAGTCACGATGTTTAGTTTATCTTCTTGTGCAGAAAAGCTTGGACCAGTGGGAAGGAACATTGAAAAGGGGGATAAAAATGATCAGAGGTCGCATGCAAGAGAGGAGAATTTGAATGAGGGTTGTTTTGCTCTGCTGAAAATTTATAAACAACCTAAAGGACAGTGCAAGGCCTGTGGGGACAAAATATTCTGTTCCCATTGGGTATCAGAGAAGAAACCCTGAGCTTTAATTGCAGAAACTTCATGGAATCATAGAATAGAAATATTGGAATATTCTGAGTTGGAAGGGACCCACAGGGATCATCAAGTCCAACTCCTGGCCCGGCACAGGAGAACCTCAAGAACCTCACCCTGTGCCTGAGTATTGTTCAAATGCTCCTTGAGCTCTATCGGCCTTGGAGCCATGACCATTCCCAGGGGAGCCTGTTCAGGGCCCAACCATGCTTTTAGGGAAAATTTAGGTAGGATGATTTGTAAATGGTACGAAGTACCTGTCAGGAAAGGTGTAGCTGATCCTGCCCAGGGAAGGTGGATGGACTGCTGTCTCCTCAAAGTCACTTACTGTCCCGTTTGCTCCCTTCTGTCAATCCTGTGCCTTCCCATCACCACTCAGACAGATGTGCTCACCACATTGCTTTCTCACCAAGCTCTCTCGGGGGAATGCAGCTCATTCAGCCCCCAGCATTCATGGCCTCATACTCTCCCAAAAGGAGCCTTTCCATGTGAGCACACAGGGGCCAGTTCTGCACACACAGCTGCCAGTCTGACATGCCTTGGCCTGTGCTTTCAAATCTCTCGGTGCAGGAGTTCTGCTGTAGTGCTTAAAGACAGGCGTGCTCTTCGCCTAACACAAAGGCATATCACATCATCAGGGTAATCACTGGGGGAACTGAGGGGACAGGTTGCATATTTCATGCCTCAGAGAATGTCCATGGCTGCTCTTGCCTATGACCACAAGCCTTTTAAAACAAATATGCCTTCTGAGTATGCCATAGTGCTTAAGTATTTAAGTCATTGAGTTTTAGGAAACTTTGATCATTTCTCGTCTTCCTGATAGTTTGTGATGCTGTTGTTAGCTTAAGATTTTCTTCTGTGGAACAGATAAATGCAGTTCAGACAGAAAGGTTGCACTTCTCTATCAATTTCTGTTTCACCTAAGGTACAAATTTAAAAAGATCAGTGTCAAAAGAATGGTAGCACCAGGGAGAAAAATGAGAGTAAGTATTTGTTAACAGTGAAACAAGATTTCTGTAAGAGTATGGGGCTGATTGAAG
This sequence comes from Gymnorhina tibicen, assembly GCA_013399875.1. NCBI lineage: Eukaryota > Metazoa > Chordata > Aves > Passeriformes > Artamidae > Gymnorhina > Gymnorhina tibicen. Next base: position 511,041 of record VXAZ01007519.1, read on the forward strand.
ATGAAGACTAGACTGTAGCTCAGATGTAGATTTTAAGCCAGGTTTAACCTGCTCTGGGTGCTCACTGGCTGACACTGTGTGTGTCACCAGCTGCCTATAGCCCCTATAGATTGCATACGACTCACTTTGGTGGAGCTGTTTTAGTACTACCTCTGCAGGCTCAGCTGTGAATCCCAAACAATCCTTATCACTTACCTCTTTAGATCTCTTCACTCTTTGGATTGCATGGCCATAAAGGGATTTTTTCAAATTATTAGATTCAGAAAGAGAACTGAAGGAAAAAGAAATTCAAGATGCCCATAGTCAGCAGCATCTTCAATTTGAAGGCAAGAAGCAGCTAAATTGGGGTCAATATGCCACATAACAAAAAGGCAGGTAAATGCCTGCATGTGTATGATTGACAGTGTATGTGGGATCTTTTGAGAGAGGATTTTAGAAGGAGAAGTATTCCAACCAGCTGCTTTCACAAGCTTATAGCGATTTGCAAAACACCAAGGACACACCCAGCACGGGCCACTGGGATAATAACAAAGATGCACGATTTTTATGGCTGCATACCAAATTTAGAAACTCCCTCTATAAAAACAACTCAAAATGACTTTTGCTAATCCTTCTGAACACCTGCAATAGACTCAACAAGCCAGGGAACTAGAAAAGTTACTGTGTGGTTTACCAGGCCTCTTAACATCACTCAGAATTAAAATTTTGAAATAAGTAGCTGAAAGAAACCTTAGAAATTCATAGATAGCCCTGTTTGGTGTCACATTATTTTGTGCCAAGTGTTGACAGTTCAGATTATAAAACAGAGAGTTTTTGTTCACAGAAAGCCCATATGCTGCATACAATAATGTTTTAAATGCTTGGAAATCTGCATAGGAAATAATCTTTCACATTCCACAGTTTCTGAGGGGTTCCCCTTTTTTTTTCCACACTTGAGGCTTTCTCAGACTGCAGCTATTTTATAGTAATATCCAACTTTTAGGTACAGATTTGAAGGTCTGATCAGACTGGTGATCAAACCCTATTTCCTTGTCTAACCGACATGTATAATCAAGTAAACAAACTGTCTCATAACTTTAGTAGGTTAATTCATGTAAGGAGCTAACCATAAATCATCTATCCGATGGATCAGAATTTCCCTTTGCATGACCACCGAGAGCCAGTGGGAGTTTTGCTGGGTGCAGGGAATGCAGGACGGCTCCATGGATGTACCAAGCAGTTTTGCTTATAGCTGGTGTGGTGGTATAAGAAAGGCTGCAAATAATTTTCTCACCGGGGAACAAACTCAGAAAACAACAGACAAAATAAGTTAACACACTAACAGACTATTAAAAAAATTATTTCCAAGTGCCATTTGCAATTTGCTTAAAAATATGTTGATTTTTTTCTTTTTCTTTTCAGTAACTATTAATTAGAAGCATACAAAACCCACCAAGTGCAGTGTTTCTGCACTCTGCATTCCTTAGGCAACTACCTTAGTGTAACACCTCTACCTTCTTAATTTATTTTGGGATCTGGTGTTTAGCATGAAGTCTTTGTACAGGGACATACTCTGGTGCATTGACTTGGGCTAATTTGCATCTAAACAGCAAATTTTCCATGTAAGCTAATAGAACTACATGACCAGGAAAACACAAAGGGTGTCAGCCATGCATCTAGCACCTTGAAATCTGTGATAGATCTCTGGTATTTAATAAGGTGGTCCTAAAAGCATTTTCCTTCCTAAATCAAGGCTTTGCAAGAGCTTAGCCGAGCTATGCAGGCTGAAGGGGACTTTCAGGGCACTTTTGTTTGAAGTTGCAGCCAGCCCAGGGAGCTCATTTAAAGCTGCCTGTCCAGCCCCAGCACAACCTCTTGCCAAACCTCTTAGCCAAACCTGTCCTGGAAGCAGAACATGTATCCAGGCAATCAACCTGTGCCAATATGAGCAACCTGCTGTAGTGGAAAGTGAGGGACCGGCACAGGTTGCCCAGAGAAGCTCTTGCTGCCCCATCCCTGGAAGTGCCTGAGGCCAGGTTGGATGGGGCTTGGAGCAACCTGGTCTAGTGGAAGGTGTGGGGTGGGGGTGGGACTGGATGGGCTTTAAGATGCCTTCCAACCCAAACCATACCATGATTCTGAGGAGCAGAGCAGCATCTGTTTCTTTTCGAGGTGATGTGGAAGGTGCGTCCTGCCTCCTGTCCTTGGAGTTGGAGATGGAGAGTGCATTCAACCCACGTCTCAGACAGAGGTACTTCTGCACCACCACCCAGCCTCATGCAGACTCACCACCCATATCTGGTGGGATATTGCAGTTCTCCTGTGAGGGAATAAACTCTGAAATGAAATATAAAAAATTAAAAAAAAACCCACAGTTTTCTGCATTCTTACCCGTTCATGCTAAACCTGGAGAGGTCCACGGTTTCTGCTTCTGGGACTTGGTGTTTCTTTTACAGTTTTTCCCACATCTTGAGAACAATTGCAAGTGTGTTCACTATGAACAAGTGTCCCCCAATTACTGTAGTTTGAGGGAAAGGTGAGAGTGGGTAATTGAGGAGGAAAAACACAAGGGCTCAAGGCTTCACAATCAAACTGGGACCATGTCAAAGCACCTGGTCCTGCTTGGGTGGTGTCAAGGATGTGCCCAGTCCTCACACTCACTTCCTTGCCTGCTGCACACCTGAGCAGGAGGAGCTGCCCTTCTGATGATCTGTCATCCCAAAGCTTCAACAGTTGTAGAGAAACATCAACAGAACTCATTCTGCTCCTTGTCCCTCCTGACAACAGTCTTGCCTGAGGCTTTTAGAGCAGATGAGAACAACAAATGCTGCTGCTGGTTTGAGCAATGCTCCCATTTCAGATGTAGGAGCCAGTAAGTAAACCTGACAGCACCAAGCCTATGGGTTTTTGGCTTTAATTTTGTTTGTGGATGTTATTTAATTCCATATCCTGATTTTTTTATGGCCTTAGGAAAGATTTACCAGCATGAAAACCATGGTGAGGGAAGGAATAAAAGAAATAAGTCATGGCTCATAATAGTGGGGTATTCAGTGAATAAAAATTCAGCGCCACTGACAAAGAGAATCTAATTTTTTTCTCCTCTGCCGCTAATTCAAGACCAGTAAGACTTGTTTTGTGGTCATATATCCATGCACAAATAGCAGCCTTCAGTGGTCATGTAGTCTGAAGTGCACATTGCAGGAAGGGTCAATGTGGCCTCTCCAGCTTACTAATGAAAGGACATCTGAGACAACTTTTTATGGCTTTTCAGGTGTACCCCAGAGCTGCAAACAGACTTTGATCCTCCTGATTAACAGACACTGCAATGGAGTCTTAAAATTTTAACACAAAAGACTGAATTCTCCAACATGATGGCTCACCAGTAGACTTTCAGAATTTATTCTCATTGGTTGCTCAGATGCTGACTAACAACGAGTTCCTACCCGAACCACGATAGCAGTAAAGCCAGCTGACTTCATTTCAAGAAGGAAGAGTCTTCCTTTCCTGTAGATGCACTATTAAATTCTTTCCTCTTTCAATTTTTGTATCATATCCGTGGAAGCCCCATGCATGCAAAGCCAAAACTTTAAGATCTATCATAAATGTTTAATGAAAAATATCACAAAGCATGTATTTTAAGATAGATTCCAGTAACAGTCACCTTAAAGATTTTAAAGCCACAATGCATATCTGGCATTTTAGAATGAGCTAACCCACGGATAGCTGCTTCTGTGCAGGACATCTGTGGTAGGACTGTGACAGGCTTTCATCAGATCTCACAAATTAAGCAGGGTATGGTCTTGATGAATCTTGGACTTTGCCTGAAGACTTCCTCTTCCTCTTTCCCCTTAACCTGTTCCCCAAAGAGAACAGACTGCTAAACTTTGGTCAGAGCCAAAATACACACTTCGCTTAAGTTTAATTAAGGCTTGGAATTGATAAAGTTTGGAAAATGCCCGTATCTATACATATGCTGTATGTGATTGGAGGAAGCTTATTTGTTCTTATTTACTATATGAAAAACGTGACAAAACCATGGACTTTACATACAGAAGTGTGAAATTTTTATTTTTCTATGATACTGAACTGTTTCTGCATAGACACAGAAAATCTGTGAGTTATCTCTTCCAGCCAGTTTGGTATTTCAAAGTTGCACTCCACACCAGGAGAACTGCAATATCCCACCCCAGTTATTCTGCAAGGGAACTTTGTGTTCCACTGTGACGGGTTACTGCTCAGCAAACAGCTCTGTGCCTCCCTGTCAGATATCAGTGTGGCTCTTTCTAGCAAAAAGCAAACAGAAATGGGGTGGAAGGCAAATTATAGTGCTAGACAACATCAACTGCAAGTGCTTAACGGGCATCTTGGCATTCAGGAATGGACTTTGTTGTTACTGAGGGTGGAAGCTGCTTGGTACTTTGCAAGGTAAGGCGTATGCATGTTTGCAGAACTGAACTGGTAGGTCCTGCTAACGGTGTTTATAGAGACAAAATAAAAAAACTGTGTGAAACAAAACTGTTTCAGTTTGATTTCTAAGTCTGATAAAGTTCTGTTTGTAAAATGAATCAAATAATTTTATATCAACACCATTTTTCATTAAGCCTATTCAGATAAGTTCAATTACACCATGTATCATCACTGACAAGACCAAAGCAGGCATATTCCAGTGTTCCGTGAATTGCCCAGGAGAATGCCAGAACTGCTGCCTTCCTGCAGCTTTCCAACACTGGCCTATCAGTTTTCTCTGGTTTAGCAAACCAAACACTTCTTGAAAGAGAAATTCCTTTGGAATCATTATTTACCACACTTCAGATATTTTAACACCCAGTTTTATTTTTATTAATTTTTATATCCACAGGATGTGTTTTCCACCATATAACAAGATGCCCCTAGAGTAAAGTGATTTGAGACAAGAAAGAAAGTCTTCGTTATACAGTAGTTTGCCATGAAAATTCTGGAGGAGTGAATGCCCAATGAAAATGGAAAAGTAAATTTGCTACTGTGACCTTTACAATAGGACACATGAGGCATGTGAGGCATTTCTGTTCTCCATGAGCCTTTCTTTGGTGTAAAAAGGTTGAATACAGGTAAATTACAGATGTAACAGTCTTCAAGATATCAAGTGTTGCCTCACTGACAGATTAGTAAAAATTGTTGCAGTGGACCAGTCATACAGCAAATAAGATAAGTGTCAAAATCAGATTTTGCTTGCTCAGTGAACAGTAGGAATTCACAGGAGGCTGGTGCTGGTTGCTGGTGCTGATCTGTGAACATGGCTCCCAGGCAATGTCTCCGCTCTTTCTCCTGAAGCCTATCGAGTCACTGCTGGCTTCATAGCAACCGTCCCACATGGCAGGTAGGGGACAGTGTGATCCAAGGCTTTGCCATCACTATGGCATATGGGGATGGGGGCCATGCCCCAACACCTCTCTCAAACAGGCATTTAGCCTGAGGCATGTTCTGCCCTCGTGTGAGTCATCCCCTCAACTCACCTATCCCACCACTTTCATTCCTGACCATGCCAGCAAGCACACTAGATAGGATATCAGGCACTTTTTTGGGTGAGCTCCTCAAAGAAATCTCTGCCTTTCATTTGGTGGGAATGAACACGTTGCTGTGTGCAGCCCCCAGCTCGGGAGCCCCAGCAGAGGGGAGAGCACCACAGGGCTGTACCATGGCAGCCTTACTGGATTTCCACTTCAATAACATATGTGCCGAACAGCGATTTCCCAAAGCCGGGGTGGAAAACAAAACTGAAAGCCTAAACATATGCAGATGGCATTCAGAGCCCAGGACACTCCTGCCAATTTCTGCAACTGATACACACTCAAAATATTTACTTAGGAATTCTTAATTAAGTCAACCATTTGGTAGTGGTGTACAGTTTCAGATGTGTCGCAGTGTCACCACAAAATACCTCAGTGGTTCCTGCTAACAAAGAACCCACTATGTGGATTTTTTGTCAGAGATGGTGGGGCAAGTTTTCAGTACAGTGTGCCAAAAAGCTGCACAGCTCCCCTACTGTCGATGGGATTCATGTGGCTAAATCCCTTCATTCCTTGCTGAAAACAAACCCCCTGCCCAACAGCAGTTTCAGGTGAATACCAAGAAGCAGAGCTGGGGTGGGATCACAGTGACCCTACGGTTGCCTATCCAAGGGCTTGCAGTAAGGCTGGCTCAGTGGGAAGTGTGCACTGTGCTGTTGTGCAGCCAGGAATGCAAATGAGGGAGGGTGCTGGAGGAGAAGTTCCTGAGCCAGTCCTGGGCTCCAATAAAACGTAATTTGCCCAGGGAGCACGGATTGGCAGAGAATTTTTGAAGCAAATTTAAAATTTTTTTAGCCAAAAGGTTGAAATCAACTCGATCAAGTGTTTAATCTGTATGCAATGTGTTGTTGGTTTACTCTCTTATTTTGCGTCTTTTGTCATGTATTTGTCAGAATGGTATATTAAGCTTCTTGGAGAAATATCAGTACACATCTGTGCCTATGCAGGAGCTTGGGGACAACTCCAAAGATTGGTTAGTTACCGCTCTTCATCTATAAGTACACAGTTCTGTTGCATAATTTTATTAAAATTCAGATTCTTTAAACAAGAAAAAAATTTAGATTTTTTTTCTCATGTGCTTGTACAGCTGTCCATTATAAGGATTTACTTTATATATTTTCCACTTGTGCAAAGACTCTGTAAACTGCAGTTCACATGATGGCCTTCCTATATGTAAAATTCATCAAAATTTGCAAGGACATGGTAAGATTTGAAATCAATGAAATGACTGGTGCTCAAGTTAAGTGAATGTTTGCATTTGCAGATATAAAATGGAGACTCAAGCAAGCCAGCCAGGAATGAAGAGTACATTTCTCTTCCAACAAGCAGTTCTTTAAACTCAAGTGGCCTTAGTGTTTAATTTCTGAGCATTTCAAGGACCTTTACTTTTATGACCTACTTAGAATATCTAATAATTTTCATATCACTTTGTGAAAAGGGAAACTGGAGTTGCTTAGGTCCTACAGAGGAGATACAACTGTAACAGGAAATGCATTTGGAGGGAGAATTTTCTTTTTTTGTGACAGGATTCATCTGTCTTTGCATAAGTAAGCAAGCATTATTTCAGAAAATAAGCTGAAACTTGTCTCCCACTGCCATGAATTTCTGCTTGCTGTGACACAGTCCTAGTTATTTTTCCTAAGGATAAAAAACCTGATGTTTCAGAATTCTTATGCAGAAACCAAGCCTTCCGAAACCTTGTTCATCAGGTTTAATTTGGTGGAAGTTTGAACTGCAAGGTCCTATCCAAGCCCAGATCCATGGGGGTGGTTTTTTTGGGTTTTTGTTTGTTTGTTTGTTTTGTTTTTTCCCTGTTTGTTTACTTTTTTTGGCGTTGTTTTTGTTGGGGTTTTCCCCCATTTGTTTGTTTGTTTGTTGTTGTTGGGTTGTTTGGGTTTTTTCTGTGGTTTTTTGGTTGTTGGTTTTTTGCCTTTTTTTTTTTTTTTTTTAATTTGGTTATAACTCTGTTTATAGCTATTGCTCAATTTCAGTGCTGGTGTTTGCCTTGGATTAATGGCATAGGCATGAAGAAATGTGAAGGCTCTCCATATGCCAGACACTAACGCCTTAGGATTCTAAGGACTTTAATTCCTTAGGAAATGTGCCATTATTCTGCTAACTCTGTTTATCTGGATAAGCCATGTGGATGATGTTTAATTGGATAGCCCATGCGGATGACCCAGCAGAACACTCTGAGGCATGTGGAGACTGTCGTGGTGCAGGATGGTTACAATTTCTGTAAACTGCATCAGAAATCTTAACAAAATGCCACACTCTGGAGTTTCTGGTGATAAGGATCAAGGAAATTTGCACCGCAAAGAAAGATTAGATGAAAGAAGATGCCAAAATGTGGCGTGGAGAATCTGCCTTTTGACAGCTATAAAGTGAAACAATCTCCATCTTTAAAAAAGATAATGTAGCCTTCAACCTGCCAAGGGATGGGAGCAGAGCACAGCCCTCCCAAATGTGTGACCGATGCACAAACTGAGGGATGCCACAAGAAATAGAGGAGAGGAAGCTTGAAATGCTGTTGGGTGCATTTCTTTAATAAAAATAAAGTTTTCCAAAACCTCAGTTTCATGATTCAGCATTTCTTTTGGCACTGTAACAATTTAAAAGTAGGCTAAACAAGTCTGAGGGAATATGCTGGTAAGTTCAGGCCAGAGAGGGGGAAGTTTCTGGAAGTAATAATAGAAAAACTAAGACCCCTTCCACCCCCAATAATTGCAGTTTAATTGTTTTAATACACTTTACAAGCACACAATAATTACAACACCCTCACAATACCTTCTGAGGCAGATATGATCATACTTATTTTCTGGACAAGTAAACTGACCCACTGTCAGTTTGACCAAGGCCTGCTCCAAAAAACAATGGGAAACCAAAGAATATACTCTTTAATCTAATTATGAGACAGAAGTAATGTGTATGAAGAAATCAACTTAACTGAAAATTATATGTTTAAATGCTGTGGCCAATTCTTGCTTTCCTTTTTTTTGAAAGTCATAAGGTTTTGCTGCTCAAGTTGAGAATAGTTAGTGGAAACTGTGGAAGCCCACCAGTTTAAAAAAAATGATGTCAGGAAGTTACTGCATGGTTTTTATCAGTTTTTAATTTAAAAAAAAGTATTTATGTAACATACAAACAATTTTTAGATGTAACATTTTTGCTAGTAAGTTGGTGGCATAGCCTCAGTAATTTGATGACCGTCAGGCAGCTACGAGACCAGAACTGTATGTCTTGTGCATGTGCCAAGCATCAAATGGAATTTTGAATGCCTTGTGCATGGCTCTTTCTTAGGAGTCAACCCCATATTTCCTCAGGATTAGGTTTTCCTGGAAGGGTCAGTGTCTGAAGCAGCAGTGGAAATGGGTTACCAGGTCTTGCAGGATGCTTGGGCACCTGGTTTGTCCCAGGGAACTGGCGGGGATGGGGTGGAGGGGATGGGGTAAGAATGGGGCACAGTGCTTTTGCATCATCAAAGCGTGCATGTTTCTGAATTTGACACATCATCTATTGAGGAAAAATACTTTCCTTTGTGTTTTACTGCAATATTTTCAGAATGTCCATCCTACTTTGTGTGGAAAGTGGATGAAGTCAGAGAGAGAAAAGCTCCATGACCTTTCAAAGAAAATAACGCTTTTACTTTTCAATATTGAAAAGTGTCTGATTTAAAAAAAAAATTAAGTATTGATACTTTCCTCTGTGATTTTCATTATTTTTTGAAGCTGTAACATAAAGGTCATAAGCCACTATAAAGAGAATCTTATCCCTATATCGAACTCATAATGCTTTTTAAAGATTATTACATCTCTTGGAAAGTCCTGATTTTAAGATACCACTATTTAAATTTTTCGTCTTTTTTTTTTTTTAATGGAGAAACACTTTTTGCCAGAAACAAAACCTTAGTTCAAAACCTGCATCAGTCTCAGGGTCTCTGGTTCCAGTTGATGCTCCAGCTTCGTTGCTCAGCACCCAGAGGAACACAAAGTTACAGGTCTGAGCACTCGTGTTCCAACACTGAGAGTGGTCACACTGCAACTACCTTTTGTTCTTACTTTTGTTTAATAGGCAGAACAACAGGGCATGCACAATCTGTGAGATACCTTATCTCTATATCCATACCCTCCTCCCCCCTGCCCCCCTCGCCAGTAAATAAAAACCCAAAAGTGGTGACTTTCTCATGGATTGTTAACTTTGGAAAAGATGCACAAATACCTATTAAAGGCAGAGTGGATCATCATGGAATTTCCATTCCACAGGAATAGCAGTATTTGATTTTGGCCAGGGAAGAGTTCTCCATTTCACCCTGCTTGCTCTGGCTTTACTGTAGCTTATTGAAATGGCAAAATTAAGCACTCTGATTTCATTGAAATGCAGCATTTATATAATTTTGCAGTTACCTTGTAATGAAGTTGATAAACTCTTACGTAATTCTTTAATTTTGTTTAGTCAGCCTTTCCCTAAGGGAGCATTTCCAGTGGGAAATTTTTAACACTAAGATGAAAGGCTTAGGCTGGTGTTCAAGGTGGAAAGTAGAATCATGGGGCATTGTCTGCTTGTCCAGAGCCAGCTGAAGCATCTCCACATGGGCCAGGCGGGTACTCAGTAGATGTGACCAGAGGCATCACCGAATGTGTACCATATTGTCCTATTTTTTTTCCAAATATTACCATTTAAAATGTAGCCTGTAAAGATGTTGAAAAATGAGCCTGTGAAGATGTTGAAAAGTGAGCTGAAAAATGGAAAATAAATGCGCTCAAATGAAAACATATGGCAGGTGCAAGTTATATGCAAACTTCATAATGAATTCTGAAAATATACTAGAAAAATGAGAACTGCAAATGTTTCTAGTCTGGATGGCACATATTAAAGATCACTCCTATGTGCTCCATGATGTTTGCCAGATCTAAAAGCACAGTTATGCTGGTGAACTTCATTAATCATTCAATATCCTGAGCATAATAACGGGCAAGAGTGTTGGTAGTGTCAAGTCATTTTCTAAATTGTGCTTAACAGTTTCAAATGAGGGGTGGATGAACTGGCTGCAGTAACTAAAACACTAAGCCTGAACCTGCATTCAAAGTAGACATGAGTTTCAGAGATTTGTGGATGATCACTTGTAACTATTTTTTGCTTTTAAATAAGTCTTGCTTTCCACATCTCACAAGCTGATGTCTCTGTGTAGGACTGGAAACAGAAGTGCCAAAATTCCATTTCTTTGAGTTTTCTGGCACAAATCATGATCACAGATCAGGAATTACTGCAAGATTTCCAGGCTTCTATACCAGACCAGAGACATTGCGCCAAGTTGGCATAATTACAGGAACTCAACCTCCAACCCATCCCCTTTTGCGTAGCGCCTTGCCAGCCACACAGCAGCACCTGGTCACCTCAATTTGGTTATAACATGTCTTTCTGCTTTTTCCTTCAGAGCTTTGTCATCCGTGGTGGCTTTAGGAGCTAATATAATCTGCAACAAAATCCCAGGCCTGGCCCCTCGGCAGCGAGCGATCTGCCAGAGCCGCCCTGATGCCATCATTGTGATCGGGGAAGGGGCACAAATGGGAATCAATGAGTGCCAGTACCAGTTTCGGTACGGGAGGTGGAACTGCTCTGCGCTGGGAGAGAAAACAGTCTTTGGACAAGAGCTTCGAGTAGGTAAGGGTGTCTCTAATACGGTGCTGTAGGGATCTGTTTGAGATGGTTTTGTTTTACCTTTCTTGCTATGGTCCTGCAAAGGTTTATAACAGTCCAACAGTGATGCTCCCAGAACAGCAGTGTGTTTCCACTCACTGAAAAGTAACTGGCAAGAGACACAAAATCTCCAGTGATCTGTAGATGAAGTCACTCATATCTGTGCAACTTCAGGTCCAGCAATGGCCTCAGTGCCTGCACAGCCATCCAATGTCACAGCCCATGAAAAGAATATTTCCAACTGTTGTCTTGTTACAGGTTGTCATGATAACTGTGGTGAATATTATGGCCAATCAAAAATGAACTAAAAGCAACTCAGAAAAATCCCTCTGCAGACTTTCCAGAAGCTTAAATAATGGGATAGTCCCAAATAATTGATGGAAGTACTGTGCATAAGACACTGGCCTTCCTATATGTGGCAGTGATACATTTTAGAGTTGCTATCAGACTGCAAAGAAAATACTGCAAGTGATTTGAGGCAGGAAACCTATTCAAGGAAAATAATACATGGCCTTGGCCTGACAAGCTGTTAGCTGGCAGAAGTTAAATCAATACCTTTCCATTTACCCTATGTCTGATACTATTTCACAGGGGAGATTATGTAAATTTTTTTCCAGCACTGAGGTCACTGTTTTCCTCATCACCCAGCTGGGTATCCTTAGCCTATTCCTGACCTTTTCTCTCTCTCCCAAGGGCTGCCCACTCTCACATACTGTCTGCTGCTCTGGGCTGGGATAACAGGTTGTACTGTGTGCTCTCTCAAGGGCACTCAAAGTGATACCACCCAGCTTCTCAGAGGGTTGTAGCCTATTCTTCTTGTGTCCCATTTTTCTTTGTGTGATACCTCTTGAATTCAATGATTCAGGTGAGTCTTGTGCCTCCAACACAGCTGAGTATGGTTAGACATAAGATCTCATTAAAACTGTATGAAAAAAAGGCATAACATTTAATTTCATCTGTGCAAAGAGGAGTCGACTCACATGGTGCTTTGGTTGTTAGCAGTGGTCAAAGCTTTAGGGTTTTTTTCTAGCACCCTTGTGAAATGAACGCCAAAAACTGAGGTATGTTTGAGTCAACAAGGGAACTGAATATTTCTTGAAAGAACATCCAAATCTGAGGGTCTGTCTGAGGTCTGGGTGCTTTAAGCACAATGGTTCAGGTGTAAAGAGTAAAATAAATCCATTGGCATTGGGCAATTGACTTACATTTGCAGAGGGTCTGTCATATTCTGTGAGCATTATATTACATTCTCAAGGCATCATGTTCAGGAATTAACCTAACTTTTGACTTCTACCTTCAAATTTAAATGAACCAGAAAAAACTCTAGTCACTTGTCTTGGCTGTTAGAAGCATTGTCTGGTCCTCCTTGGTTGGTATTATGTTTGTTTGCTTTCGGTTGATAACCAGAATTATGTTGCTGCCAGAAAATATACATCTGCCAAGCATGCTGTACTTCTTCATGCTCTGTTTTCATCTGCCAGAGTTTGCGGACATGCTCTGACCTTAGATAAGTGGGTTGTCCTACTTTCTGTGAGATCCCTTATGGCCTGAGAAGGGCCACTCTGGAGGGTTGTACCAGAGCTGGTGTCATTACTAAGCTTTCCACTGAAAAGCCTTTCACCACTTCTGCTCTCCTCTTCAAGCTGAAAATCTTGTGGTGCTTTACCAGCTCCACCACTGTGCTCATGGGTAACAATCGTCTTCACCAGAGAGACTCCCTTCCTCCTCCAAAACTTTGTGAGTGCAGTTCAAATGCCTAAAGAGGACAAGTTGTAGTTGCGCTTTCATTCTCAATGTTTCTACTCAAAGTAAGAGCTACAAGGAACAGAAATTATTTTTCATTAGGATGGACCAGCTATCATGTTGGTCAGACTACACAAAATTGGAAAAAACCAAGTGGTTTACTTGAGCCACTGTTCAAGCCATATTTGCCAAAATGTTTACCGGATTCTTGACCTCTCCACTGAACCTGAGTGGTTTCTTGCAAGTCTGAAATGACTGATGTGGAATTTGGTGGGTTCTTTTATGGGTTAACCGAAACACAGATGAAACTTGGCTGTTGCAGCTGAGTTCTGCTTCGACATTTGTTGGGTGTGAAACCACACAGACTCTAACAGATGGAGAAGGTTTACATGACCCCTTCCAGCCGAGCCAGATGAGTTCCATGCAGGTCTATAAAGGATCCCATAATCCACATGTCTTTATTTTTTTATTAGTGGAGTAGCACCCAGAGATGATGAGGTCAGTACCTAGGAAAAGGATAGAGTTTAGGAAGTAGTGTTATTACACTAGTGAGGGGGGAAAAGGTAAAAAATGGACAAAGATTTAAAAACCCCACTACTTAAAAGTACAGGATACTTGCAAGCATAAATATTCACATGTAACAAAACACACCCGTGTCTGACACAGAAACACTAAACCAGCCATTTGGTTCTGCCTGAACATACTGAAGAAAGGATTAAAACTAAAAAAAGACTTTTTTTCACTTTTCTTCACTTTACCCCAAAGGAAAGCTTCGTCCCAGAATCCTTTGGGGAGATGAACACTGAAGGTGAGTTATTCAGGTCTCAGGATGGGGAAGGAAAGTAAGCAGTGATAACATGACATTCATTGCTCTCATGCTGCATGGTAAAGAGAGGACCTACTCTTAGCCACTGGCCAAGGCTCTACCACTACACTCACAAGTGAATATTTATGGTTATTCTAACTTATATTTTGATGCACCACTCCCCCTTCAAAACTCAAAGCAAACACTCAGACTCACCCAATGTGAGGTTTCTCCAACAGATGTGCCTCTTTTGCTACCATCACCTCTTGGGTGCCTTATGTTCTAACTATGGATGTCTTCCACCCACCTCCAAGCCAAAAGACATGACACAGGGACACATGTCCCCCCTTGTGTTTTCCAGGGATCCTACTGTGCCAGGAGAAGTCCTAAGTTTTTTAGCTAAGCTCTAAGATGGATCAGTGAGGAGTTATTTATTCAAAGAGGTACTTCAGTGAATGAGGGCTGCATCACCAATACAGTACATGGAATCTGTATTAAAAACAATGGCAATAGTCCTGAGGATGGAATAACAACTGTAGAAATGATGGGGCATCCGTGTTGGTGTGAAAGATTTATAGCAGCCAGAGATAAAAAGTGACAGAGAAATCTAAATTAGTAGCATGAACAAAGGCTGTAGCATGGCATGAATTAGCCAAGCATTGCGTATAGCTTATTTTGATATATTTATAGCTGGGAACTCTTCTATAGTCATGCCATCCCCAAAGAAAATCAGTCCTGCACTTTACTCATGCTGTCCTTGTACATACGTTTGTCACCTTCCTGCACTAATCCCTAGTTTTCATGCCAGCTTCTCACATAATCTTCTGTGCTCTCCACTCATTCATATTGCTTTAAGCCTCTTAAACAAATGGATTCAAAAATTTAAAATTAAAATTTTTAAAACGAATTCAAAAATAATTATATATCAAATGTTATTATTAGTAATCACTGTTGAGAGATAATTGCCCTTCTAACATTTTGAAAGCAAGGACCCTGATCTGGATGAGTAAAGCCTCTGGTCCTATCAGTTTATTGATACAAAAGAGCTCCAGCTCCACTAGGGACCAGTCTCTATTCCCCGAAATGATGGGCAGAGCAATTTGTCACTCACATGCCTCTAAAAGCTACAGATCATTAATAGCATAGAAAGCAAAGAACTCCACCCCAAAAAAGTAAGCAGTGCAGGCTCTGTAGTATGAAGTCTGAATCAATAACAGAAATGAAACCTACTATTGTTCTTTGACAGTAGATTATTCTGGCTAATTATTTGTGCATTGACTCTTTCCACTGAATCCTTCAAACTGAAGTGCTTATGAACAGGCAGCTCTTACTAGTGCTAAATCCAGGGTGAAACTGAGGAGTTTTGGTGTTTTGAAAAATATATATGTCAAGATATCCAAAGTGATCTGTACCTGTCTCCTTTCTCAGACTCACGATGTGGAAAATGATAATGATTTAGCAATATTTGGCGGTGTCACTGGTGCAGTGATTTGGAAAATCATTAAACTGGACACCTGACACGGAAATATTAACAAGTAGGCTAAACCCAAGGGAGTTCTGAAGTTGGGCTTTTTTTAAAAAATGTTTTAACTTTTGTTTTGGTCTTTAGTTTTCTGATGTGCTGAAAGAATGCATCTGAAGGGAAGTTACAACTCTGCTTGCCAAGGGAGGTTTAGGAGAAGAACATCTTAAGAAGTTTCCTGTCTCTTCCCATTCACTCAACTTTTGATCCACTCTCCAGGCAGAAAGGGGGAGGGATAGGAGAAAAACCCGGTAGTTTTAGAGACAAACAAAATCATGGATTTTATTAACTCCCAGGTGAAGAAGACTTTTGGCAAACACAATCAGATCATAAAATTGAATGTCACAGTTCTCTACAAGTATGCACTTGTACACATGCACACATAAACCAGGCAGAGGATGGATAATTCCAAACGGAAGACTGGGAAAGGGAGTGGGACAGCTTCTGAAGGAGAGATACTCACAAACCACAGTGATTCTTGCTCTGTTTGTACTGGAAACAGGTAACATTGTAAGTCCACTCTCGATCCCATGTTTTAGCTGCAGGCCTGAATTAGAACATGGGAATTGGGCATGAAAGATATCTAAGTGATGGTGTCACAGAGAAACGGTTGGCATCTTATCATACATGCTGAGGGGGTGACAGCCAGTAAATTATTCTTGGTTCAGGCCATATATAGGCTTAATTAAATTTGGATTCCACATATGAATCCAGTAATTTTTATTCTGGGCTATGATGATGGTTTAACCGAGATGCCAAATGTTCATAAAAACTTCCTACCAAAAATGGGAGGAGTAGAGAGGCTCATTATTGTCCAAAAATGGATATTTGGGTCCAAGCAGATGAATTAATCTAGCACAGTAGTGCCTAGTGTGGTATGAGTTGGCCAACTTGGAAAGCTTGGCTTTCAGTGTGAGCAGAAAACTTCCAATACATGAAGACAGGCAGCATTCTTAGGAATGCTCTACAACCATAGTTGTGCTTTAATGCTATCAGCAAGTCAATAAAGGGAACCATAAATGAATCCAGACAGTTTGCTAAAGTAAGTACATTTCTAGCTCACTTCTTGCCTTTATTTTCTCCTGCCATTTCTTTCTCTGCTACTTTATGTTCTCATTTTCAATTTTTTAAAATCAATTTATGTTGTTTGTTATATGTTTGTAAAGGCTTAGTAATATTCATATATCAGGTTGACTGTATGCTTATTATTCTAACATCTGTGTATTTATTATGGGAAAATCTATCTTTACGAACTTGCACTATATCCAATAAAAACAATATGGGGGAAAAAAAGGAATTGTACAGCTGGAAACAATTTGGAGGGGGAAAATGAGTTGGAATTAGATTATTTTAAATATGATACAGAGCGGGGTACACACTTCACTGACGGAAAGGCAGTAATTATCTTTGTCATAGCAGTAGGTGCTATGATTGGTTTAGGCATTTGTCAGCTATGGGGAACCTCAATTGCACAGTGGCTTTTGGACCTAATGTGGAAAAATTTTGGGGTTTTTTTGTTGTCGTATAGCATGGGCCCAGACAACAATGTCCTTTGAGCATTCAAGCAACTGAGCAGAAATAAATTTGTTTTCAGTAATTTGAACTGGATTTCTCCATTGGTGCTAGGATATAGTAAAAAACCTTCCAGTATGAGGGGTGGCTTCTCAGGGCATGGCATCAGCTTTCAGTGCCTAGTACAGTGGGCTGTCTGGGAATCCAGGAGAGAGGTAATCTGTACAAAGGATGTGTGCAGCTCCAGAAGATGACGTAGGACCAATACAAACTATATCTTTATTGCTCATGTAGCCAACTTGGAGTGACTGCTGATGTCCATTTCCCAAGATGCCACGTGGAGTCATTGCATTTGCACATTTGATTTAGTTAAACTACACATACCATAGCAAACTTAATGGTCTGTGGCTTAAGAAAGCATAGCTCTTAATAGAAGCACAGTGGTGCATAACAAGACGTATATTTCTTGGTTATTTGGAGAGGGAGAGTTTTCTCATTATTAGCCTGAATTTAAAAAAAATAAATAACAAGACACGCATGATGAACCACCACCCCTAGCAGCTAGGTAACTGGCTGGCAGGTAGAGGCAGGCAGTAAAGAGGAAAAACCCCCAAAATCTGTGGACTTCCTCTGTATGCTCATTTTGCAGGGAAGATTTACCATCCTGCAAACAGTCATTGCAAAGCCTTCTCTTAAAATGTCTCAAACAGCAGCTTAATTTTCACAACTGGCATGTTGTTGCTGCAAGGAGAAATTAAAATATCTTTAACCTTAAGAATTTCCAATCTATTTGTTGTCACTTATTAGCTATACATTACTGCAGAAGGATTTTGGTATGTCAGTGACTATCCCACAAGTTGCCTTGCAGAGGTAGAAAGGCCATGCTGGAGCAAAGCTGAGCTGTTCCACCGAAAGCCCTGCATGCTGCTCTGAGTTATGCTACAGGCAGTGAGTAAAGTCCTCAAAGGCAGGCTGCCTTAGCAGATCAGTTTCCTCAGTGCACTTCATCTCAAGTGAAAGCTAAACACTGGGGAAAAGGTGTGATGATGTAGTAGTTACAAGGCAAAGTGTGTGAGAGGGCATTTCAGTCTGCATGATCATCTTTGGGGGAAATTGAGGAGTTGATTCAAGCAGTTCATACTTTCTTACTGTAGAAGGGTGGATAAGCTTTTTACTATCACAAGTAACAAAGTAAGACAGTAACCCCAACCAGAGAAAGAAAATAAACCCTCCCAGCTGGCGGTAGCTGAGGTAATGAAGGAGCAGTAAAAAAGTTATGAAACCACTAAGGTGCTAGGAATTTGTATTTTTTTAGCTGAGGAGACAGGCTATTGTGGGAGTGGTAGGTTCATACTCTTAATGTCTGTCACTTGGATGTTTTTAGAAAAAGAAAAATATCTTTTTATTCTAAGAAAGTATTGCTGTTTAAAAGAAATGTCCTATTTTGACAGGATGGAGGATTCCCAGCTTGGTGAATCAATTGGAACATTTGTGGGTGATAATTCCTCTGTGCTTTAAAAATTTCTTAGATACCAGAACCCGAAAATTATTTAGGGAGGCCTTAGTACTGTTTTCAAAACACATTGTCAATCACAGAGGAAAAGACAAACATAAATGGACAGTACCATTTGTAAATTATGAGTTGACAGAAATAAATTTTGTTTGACTTAACTAGAAAAAATGTCAGTTTGCTACATTAATTTTATAATCTTTATTACTTTGTGTCCCTATAAAAGAAATAAAAACATATATAGTCTGCAGCATATAATACTTTCCAGCCATGAAGAGACAGATTTTTATATATCTCAATTTATCTTCTCCACTTCCTAGTCTTTTTGTAAGGTTTTACTGTTTAGTTCAAGTATAGCTCAATTGTGTTTTCTCTTCCCTCAAGGGTCATGAGTGTGAAGAATAGTATAAATTCTCTTAAATTAAAACATTCTTGTTGCCATTTAAATATTTACCTATTTGGCAGCAGACTTTCTTTAAAAGGCAGATATCTTTATCCCAAACACAGCACTAATATGGTAATACAATTACTTGGTGAACTGTGTGTGGCTTGCAGCTGGATGAGGAATGGTGGTTATTGATCTGAATGAAACCTGGAATTTTCATTCCAAGGAAAGCACTTCTGTTTCATTCCATTCCATATAAAAGTGAAGATTTTCTTGGAACAGGTGCTTTTCTGTAGACATTTTCAAATTTAAATACACTGACATACCAGACTGTGAGCAACTCCATTTTTGTTGTCAGAGCACTTAATTTTAAATTTGTTCCATGCATCAATGTAAATTAATGCCAAGAACTGTAACTGGGGAGACTCAAGTCTCTGGATCTCCTGAACTCTGCTCTCACATGCTTCCATGGGTATGCTGGGATGTAAGGTTCCATAACACTGCACAGCTTGGTATGAAACATCATATAGCACCACACACTGTCTTCCTGTGACCTTAAACCTCAGATCTCTTGAAAAACCCACCAACTGACGTGGGGACGGGGTTTAATTCATCATTTCCATGGTTCAAAACTAAATGGACCTTTTTTATTGTATGGAATTGCTCCATTTAAGTGTCAGCATGGAAAAGAAACACTTGGGGAGGGGTGGGGGAGAGGGGTGGGTACTCATAGGTTTTGGCATTTGATCATCCTACTGTATACTTAGGTGTAGTGGAAAGGGAACAGGTACATGTGATGGGGCCTGGGGTCTGTGATGATAATTTCCTGCTCTGTGCTGGCCAGAACAAAAGTCCTCCTTTTCTCTTTTAGCTTTGCCTGTAGCTATTCAGGGTAAAATTTTCCATATTACTTTTCTGGTTTCCCTTGGGATGAGTCAGTCAGAGATCCTGTGGAAAAGACAGTATGCAAATTCTAGGCTATGATTTAGTTGAATACTGTACCAAAGTTTGGACGCAGGGCTAACTTCGCATAGCAGCTTTAAGCTTGGCATTTCCTTGCTTCCAAGTGCCTCCAAGGAACATTAATGTTCATTTAGTGTCATTTTTTTCATATCACTTTTTAATAAAATTGCTGAGTACAAATGTTCCATAGCATGCTGACTCATTAGTTACTTCAGCATCCCAGTCCTATTGGTCAATGACTTACAACGTAATGCAAGCTTAAACCAGGAAGGCAAATGACATTAAACGTCAAATAAAGTGGTGCTGGGCTTAATCCAAAAGGGCAGGGGCCAAATTCTTGTCCTATTGCTGTCAGTAGAAATTTTGCCACTGGTTTCACCAGAGACACTAAAAAGTCTCCTGGCTTTTGGTTATGAGCAGAAGTTGAAAGTGAAGCTGAATTTCATAGAGGGACTCAGCTAAAACCCAATTAGTTAAATGGCAATCAACCATATGACATTTGACTTTTTAAGTACAGAGCAACTTTGCAAACAGGCAGGTGCTGCCAAACTGCCACTGCAGGGGAAGCTCTTTATGGAGGGTGACAGGGAGTGCAGGACAGCACCTGCTGATATGTGATCCTGTAATAACTCGGGGTTCTAATGACTTTGGAGATTCCCTGAGCTTTACTACTGTGGTTAAGTGTGTTGTCAAAATCTCTTCCCTAGAATTACAGATGATAGGTTTGGTCATCTAGTCCAACCTCTACATCAAGCAGGACAGGCTAAACATAACATTAGACTTCAGAGTTACATGTGTAGCAGCATCCCTCCCTTTCCTCCTCTGTTCTTAGGGATAGGTTCTGTTTGGTAAACCATCTGTTTCTAAACTGAAAAACTTGAAGTGCAGAGAGAGGCATGTACAAACATTACAAAAAACACAGCATTTGTTATCTGCACATTTTGGTTTGCAAACAAATATTTTAGTATTCAGGATTAGACCACTGATCCATGCAGCTGGCCATTGTGCCTCCAGTCATGAGCAATTTCTTTCCCTAATGAAGTGGCTGGTGTATTGCAAAATATTACATCTGACAAATACCTCATTTTCTAATCGACAAAATTTCCTTCGTGCGTATCATGCCTGACCTTTTAGCATTGGATTAAATTGTGCATGACTGTAGTTTATTTCTTACTGATGTTCAGACTGTGAAGTACAGTATTATTGCTACTGATAGAAGAGGCAAATTAAAAAAAAGAAATAAAGAAAGCAAGCAAGAGGATTCTATTATTTGGAGGCTTGAAAAAGTGAATCTTGCATTGTAGTTCTAAGTTAGTCATTCTCTCAGGATTCAAACTGGCCACTAACTCCAGCCGTGCTTTTTTTACCCAATACATGTTTAACGTTAAACCCTCCACTGTAAGTGCTATTAAAGAGGCTTTGAAAGTGTTTCCTTTTAAAGGCAAAACCAAGCAGTTTGCAGAATATAGAAGTCATAGTGAAAGACAGCATGCAAGATCAAGCTGATGATGGGTCCTTCTGCCTATCCCAGATCCACTTGGAGCGGCCCTAGGAGACAAATGACTTTTAGCCACAAGTGTAATTTGTTGCTATCTATAATGCTCTCTCCACAACTCCAGTTCGGGGACTGTGTGAGAAAGATGATTCCTAAGACTTAGCCGGTGTCAGTTAAATGGGCTTGAATTACTGAGGTGTCTTTTTGGTTTGCTCTCATCCCAGAAAGCTCACTGACGCATTGAGAGAAGGCACTGCTATCTATCTCTAGATAGAAGCTCAACAGACATGCACTGAACTGCTGTAGACCTTCCAGCTCTATCCAGGTTGCTAAAACAAAAAAAGTTTACTCATGGATCATGACTTATTTTTACCTGTTCACTCATTTTTTCACCAAAATATGGAAACTCATTTTCTCTCTGATTCTGCCTCCAGCCATCCTGTTCAGAAGAGATCTCCATTTTAAGTCCCATCAGACATGGTCACTGCAACCTTGCAGTTTCTGAGGGGAACGGCACAAGAGATAGTAGTGGTTTCTCTCTGCTGCTGAATTAAAGGGTTTCAGACAACAAAGGCAGAAAAATGAGGAGCCCCTTCCTCACTTCTTTCCTTTGGCCCAGTTTCACATCACACAGCTCCAGGCATTTGCATGAGATGTCTGAGATAGGAACCTAGTCAGGCTGTATTCCTTGTATGGTCAAAGAATAGGGAGAAATGCTTCCAGAGGGTGATTTGGATCTTAATTTGACTGCACGACGGTCCCTGTTGCCTATCCGGGGAGTTTGGACTCTCTTAATACCTAATTTCTCTTTGCGTTTGAAATTTTTCCGTGTCTATATGTGTTTCTCAGGGGAGTATGTGGTCCTCTCATCACGTCATACCTGCTTGCCCCACACAGCAGACATGGAAACTTGATCCTTATTTAAAGTCTTACCTATTCTTAGTACTCAGTCACCAGTAGTACCTGCAAAAGTTGTCTTAGGTGAGGACTTTCAGACAGATAGTGGCAAAATCCAAAAATAAAGGCTGCAACCACAGCTGTACCTCCACCACTGCTCTTTGGAAATTTAAGAAGTGGGAGTCCAAAATTACCACCAGATGGTGCACCTATTTAGCAAGTGACAGAGACATGTTCCACAAAAAATGGAAGCCACAGCCTCCAGCAACCCACCAAGTAGCTTCCCCAGCTGTTTATTCTCAGTTGTGATATAAATTGAATGTGTTTGAAACACGGACCTGCTGGTCATACTATCCTGTTACATTTAATATGGAGTATGTTTTCAATCTTTGTGATGGAAGCCTTTCAACTGCCTGGCTAGGGACGTGAGGAAGTGGGAAAGAGTGTAGCAGACCTATAAATGCATGTGAAGGGAGAAGGAAAGAAAAAGGGATGGGCCGGAAGCAGGAAAAATTGGTAATTGTGAAGGGCAATGACAGGATCCAAAATCAGAAGTGGCCAGCACAGAGCACCTATGCATTGCTTTTTCTGTAAGTTGAGGCTGTTCTGGCTATCAATGGTGGATACCTGTTAGTGCATTTCTGAAGGATAATCTTAATGTCTAAGTCAATAATTTGGAAACTTGCTAATGCTGGTATCCCAGGCAGAAACAGACAGGGTATTTCATTAAGTGCACAGCAAAAGTGGTGAACTGTCCTAAACAGTCAGGTAGGTTTTATTCTCTGAGTGCTTCTCATTCCTAAGCATTTGAGCCCTCCATACTCAGAAAAGGATTAGCACAAGTTATCAAGAATATATTTTCTGCCATATTTGTCACAATGATGAAGGACCATGTGATCCTTTCAACTAGATTTTCTGGACATCAATATATTATCATGTGTAGCACATGAGCAGGTATCTATTCCCATTATACTCTACTTCTTGCTTTAAAGAAAATTCTCAAGTAATAACTAGGTTCCTGGAAATCCTGTTTCATGAACATCACAAAACTTATGCAGAAGAAAATATTGTGTCTCATTCCTTTGCTTATGTGGGTCTTTCACTGCTTTCTGTTGTTTTGATGTGTTTAAAATGACGCCATAAATAGAATTTTTAAGAATGATTAATTAGAAAGATTGTTCGTTTAGTTACAATTTCACCAGTGAAAATGAAGTGAAAATTTCCTGAGTGAAAACATTTGGATATTCCTTAACTTGAGAAGTATTCATGCAGAATGGATAAAATAATTTTTCATTCTCTTTGTCTAAGCTGAGAGGAAGGCATCACATTGAGAAGCTCAATACCATTCCCTTCCTATACTTTTTCACATTTTTCACTTGTGTCTCCTAGTTCAATGTAAGAACAATGATTTTATGGTGAAAGTGTGGACCAGGAGATAATGGACTTGTTCTGTGCTCCCAGCTGTGCCTTTTCTTCTGACCCTGGGCAAGTCACTTCACACCTCGCTCTCTGGAAACTAAAAATTACTAATTTCAGTGAGGAATTTAAATTATTGGGGACTAACCTCCACTTAAACGTTTGGGATGTATCCTCAAACAAAACTGGTTGCTGTTAAAGTCTTCTTATTCAAAAAGAAAAGAAAAGGACAGAAATGTCGTGAAGGAATTTAGTCTTACAAAAAGTGAGTCCAGGCCTGAAAAAAACCCATAGTGAAAAATCTCAGTAGAAGAGGCCTGGTAGGATTATTAGCTTAGTTTGCGGAAGAAGGAAGTTTGGAAACCTTAGGTAATTGTCCACTCAAATTTCATGAAGAGAAAACACTGAACTGATGTTCAGTACTTACATGTAACATAAAAGGGAGAGAACAAAGCCCATAGGGAGAGTAAATTCTGGTTACTTACTATATGTATGCTGTGATTCTTTGAGTAAATCTTCGTGTCTTGAGTTCCCTCTTTTTCTAGCTACTGGTGCACTGTGACATCCTGACACCAGAGATGGGGAATTAACACTTTTTTCCTCTTTCCCTTTCTCTTTCTCCTTGCTGTCTCCCATTTTCTTTCACTTCAGCAGTTCAGTAATGCTGAAACCAAGTTCCCTTCCCTTTTGTTTGCTTTCCCTTGTCCACTGATCAACCATGTTGATTATTACAGACACTGTAGTATTAACTACAGTATAAACAGAAGTTCTAAGCAGGAGATTTAGCTGGGTTTTCCCTGCCTTCTTATGCAACCGAAGGTTCTGCAGCACCCCCTTGTTTGTTTTCAGGGATTAGTGGCAATATTCCACATACTGCTGACATAATGAGGCATAAGCTTCACTCAGAGAAAGCAAGACTGTTTTTTGAAAGACCCTGGACTACTGTGCTAGCAGGAATGGGCGTGGAAAGTTTGAAAGGTGGCAGCCTACCCTCAGAGCTGAGTGGCAGGGAGATTGCTGATGGGGATTTGCACATCATGAGAGCATTTCCATGAATACTGTCTTCTTCTTGAAGCTGGATTCAAAGTGTCGGCGTGGAATATCTCATGTAGCAGCATGTGCATGCTGTCAGTTTGTGTTAACCAGAGGAACGTGACATCATGTGATAGACAAAAGCACTACTTGGTACCATATAGCCTGATCCAAAACTTTTCACGTGAAACATTTGTTTTGTTTTGGTTTTAAGACATTTGCCTTTCTAACTGGTCTGTTTTAATTAGAGCTCAACCTGAACCACAAACGATAGATTTGAACTTTCCCAGAGTTCAGCCGTGTTCAGATCTGGCTTTTGGTTTGGCCCATCACAAAGACAGGGGTCAGCTCCAAAGTTCAGATCTGGAAATAAGCTGCTGCAAAGTGGGGGGCTGGAAAGATTATTTAGTGAGATCCATATCTTGCTTTAATGGTGGATTTGCAGTAGAGACACTTGCTAGTCGTTTTTAGAAGCAGTTTTACATAAGCAGCATCTGGAAGACTAGTACTAATACCAATCTATCTGTTGAAATACTCATGTACAGCAGAAAGGGTCTTGTTCCTCCTTTCCAGGTCATAAAGCCTGGATCCTGGTCTGAAGCTGGAGTTGCTTAAAAACCTAGAAATTTTTCTTCTTGTCTTTGTTTAAGACTCATCATTCATTTCTAGGGTATAGTGTTTGAAAACAATTGACTGTGGGCTAGAAATTTGATCTTTTTATTCTTATACCATTTAGTTTTTTCAGCAGGTAAGTTGCAGGGTTGTTATGGTAGCTGCCATTTGTCAATCTCTTGCAGATGTGGATCAGCATTTTAGGGCGAGCGCACTCAGTACATGGCAAGACACAAGCTTAATACAACATAAATAATAAACAGCAACCACTTGTCTGCTAGATCAGATAACCTGACCCGGTGGGGTTAGCTGGACAGGCTCATATTAAACATTGATTCAGTATCTGTCATGAGTCCCGAGAAGATTCAGATAACCCTTCCTTGTTTATGTGAATCTTGTCACTTCTCGACTCTTGTCAGGACCAGAAACTCCAGAGCTGAAAAAAAAGACTCTCCTCTTGTGATGCTTCCAAACTCATTTTGCAAACCAGAGAGGTTTGGATCAGAATCTAAACTTTGTGTATTTATCCAAACTTCTCTGAGCTCTTTACTCTTTTAAATCTCTTTCATATGTGTGATTTGTGCTGTGTCTTACTCCCTGGGGTTACAAACGTGACTACCAGGCAAGGACCCTTTAAACACCGAGAAGAGTGGACATCATTACTTGACCCTGTCTCTCCTCCCAGCAAGATGTACAGGCAAGTCAGATGTACCAGAAAGGTGAATGCAGCCACACAAGCAGTGTGAAAGAGCATTTGGAAAATATTTAAGCAAATTCAAAAGCAAGTCTCAACCCAGCCCTTCCACCAGAACTTTCTCATTTGCTCTCCACAGCCTCTGAGCTCTGAGAGAGGACTGCGGTGACTTGCAGGGTCTACTGCCCAACCCTCTGCCCTAAGCCCAGGAGATGTGACCTCTGAGCAGAGTTAGCAGAGCACAGACACAGGCTGGGGGTCTGCCAGCCCATCCCTTCTGCTGCAGCCACCAGGGAAGGGCTGGGTGGGGTGGGCTAAAGGCAGCGAGGCACATCTGCTGCCATGGGAGATATCCAGAGAGTGGGAACAACCTGAACAGCCACATAACACTCGCTGTTGTCTCCCCTGCCAAACTCTGCCTTGCCAAGAAGGCACCAAATGCATGAAAGCCCCCACACCTACAGGATGGGTCACCCGTGATAGTGCAAGTGACTTGCTTGTGGAATTTGACATACCGAGTTGGTCCTCTAAGGTATCCTACCAGGCATTGGAAACCATGCCAGGAATTTATGTGAGCCACAGATTTGTAGGACAACCTTAATACAGAATTATCCTCCAGGAGACAATTCAACAGCAATTCCCAGCAAATGCAGAAAGAACCTCTCTGCTATGTTCCTGTGCAGAATTTTTACAGAAGAAGACAACATTCTGGTATAATATCTGACGCAAATTATTTTTCCTTTTTTTGGTCAAACATAAGTCTTTTGTCTATGTCTATGCACTTTTTAAGAAGGAGGCCACCTTGAAGAGCAGAGTCATCAGACAAGAAAGCATAACAATCTCTGTGCCTGGAAAATGCTGTCCTAGGCTCACAGGAGCTGTTTCTCCATGACCAGCAGCCTGAAATGCTTTTCAGGCTCCCAGTCTGGCTGTCGCCATTTCTCAGTTTGGGCAGTATGTCCTCCATACTCATTGCTCTTACCACGAAATGTTGTGTAGAACAAGGTCATTAATTCATAGTTATTTGACATAATGCTTGTCTTGTGTTACTGTTGCAGTGAGAACTAAAATGTCAGTGGTTATTCCATTTCATGATATTTGTCTGGATTTAGGTTGGAAATCTGAAAGATAATTTAAATAAATACATATCTATATATTTATTAGACCCTGCCTAGATCACATAGATGCCTAGTGTATGTGATTCAGTTTAATAAAAGATACTGCTGCTCTTCATAAATCTTGCTTTAGAAACGTCATGACTAAGTAGAATTAGTATTTTATATAAACTCATGTTAATTCTGTACTTGATAGAACCAAGTTAAATGATACTAAAAAAACCAAACCTTGCAAAATACACTAGAAGAAGTCATATTATGTTCAGTAGAATGTCTTTTTTCTAATCAGTGAAACCAACAAAGTCATCTCCGGGCGTTTCATGTAAAGAAATCTTTTTTCCCCAGTCAGAATATTTTAAGGGTGGGCTCTCCTTTTCTAAAACCACCATGTCCCCCCAGCAATTACACTTAGAAGATTGCTGCCAGCACAGTTGGAAA
The DNA here is from genome assembly GCA_013399875.1 of Gymnorhina tibicen. NCBI lineage: Eukaryota > Metazoa > Chordata > Aves > Passeriformes > Artamidae > Gymnorhina > Gymnorhina tibicen. The sequence goes on from VXAZ01007519.1 coordinate 538,402, forward strand.
GACTCACTGTGCAGGGAAATCTGGCTTAACTCTGATGGGATAAGTTTAGACTCTCCCTTTCTTTGCATTTTCTACTGCCAGTTTCAGGGCTTCCCCACGCAGCTTGATACCTTCTGGGAGTCTGGCTTTTTTGGTTTCTAATTCTCTCAGTGCTTGGTGAGGGTGGATTTTTGTGCCAGCCACATGGAAAATGCTATGTGGAAGAACATCTAAAAGACAGGCTTTTAGAGCCAACACCCTGTTGCAGATTTAGCTCTAGCTGATTAGCTCTTGCCCTATAGATGTAATTAATTTTGTATCCCATACACATTAGGACGTAGTCTGAAAGCAGTATCTCATACCTGGGCTACGCTTGCTTTGTATGTGTTTCCAAAAGGAGGTTTCTAGATTTGTATGTTTCTATCTATCTATCTATCTATCTATCTATCTATCTATCTATCTATCTGTCTCAAACATTTGTGTGGGCTAACATAAAAGTGAGTGCAAAAAAAAGGTCTATGCTGACAAACAGAAGATCCAGCTTGAAGCTGCACATATCTTACTAGTAGGCAAGAAATGTTATCAATTCCAAATGGGGATGTGAAATCACTTGGTATCTCTCTGAAATAGAAGCAAACAGAACCTCAGCAATTCTTCTGGGAAGACACATCAGGTATTTTTTAATCAGTTATTTTTTCCACATTAAAAGTAAAGGAAGGATGTGGATCCATGCTAAGCAGGTATGGCATGTGAGGATGTGTGTGGGTGTGAACGTAAGGAGTGGACTCCAACAGCCATGTGCTTGTCTGGCAGGCACGGGGATGCTGAGCATTGCTGGGTCAGATCCCTCGATGCTTCTGGCAGTAGATGTCCAGTTCAATACTGTATTGAACAGAGGAAGAGCAGAGCAGAGCATTTCCAGTCCCAGGACTGCTGCTCCTCTCTGGGAGGGCTCCTGTCCCACCATGCAGCTCCATGGATATTCTCCCTGGCTTGAATTTGTACTTCAGTTGTTGCTTGAGAAGACTGCAACTGAATTACTCTGTTATCTCCTCACAAAAAGAATCCAACAAGAGGACAGCTTGTTCTCTTGCACATCCTTCTGTCCTCTGGATAAATACCTTAACCTCCCGTGAAAGAGAGGTAAAAATATCTCTCTTCTCTTGCCCTCTCCAGATGAATGATGTGTCTCCTTAGGGCAAGGACTGCCTCTTGCAGAAACAGATTTGTGTCTAACAGCAATTTCATCCAGGTATTTGTAATTCAGATAATTCAGATAAAAAACTCAGATATTTGTAATTCAATAATTCTGGCAAAGTGGCACTGGCCCATTCAGGCTCTGCACAGGACACTCAGGTAATATTAATGATCTAACTAAACCACCTCAGGAAGCAAGATCAGAAATTTCATCTGCAGAATACACAGAAACCCACTCACAGACACTCTGGCATGCCTAGGTACAGGAGCTTGGTGCTTACAGTTACTCATAATTCAGTGGACCCTTTAGAAGGTGTTATTATTTAACATGTTTCTACAGCAAAGGACAGGTATGCACAGTGATTTGTAAAAGAATACGGACTTGACCTCTGCCCTTAGGGATTGGTTATCTGGGTTAGAAATGACATAAGAGAGGAAATGATGACTTCTTGCAAATAGCAGTGCAGATTTATTTTCATAGAGGTGCTCTTCAACACAGTACAATTATGTTAGGCCACTGAGATCATTGAAATCAGTTAATTAAAATATTGACCCACCAAAAAGTCCACTGAGAAGGTCTGATTCTGCATGGTAGTGGATTTTTAATATTCATGAGTATTATAGAAGGAATGACAGAGTATTTGTGAAATGGGGTCCAGAGCAAAGTCAAATACAGAAAATCACAGAATAACTTAGATTGGTAGGATCCTACCTAGAGTACATCCATTCTGAACTGATTCACTCATGGAAAGCTCAAGCCTATAAAATCTATGCACATGAAACTCTCAGTGGTATGGTAGCCACCTGCTCTGCTCTTGTCTCTCATTAAATAGAGCACAAAGTTGACTTGAAAGCAAATGTATTTTGAAAACGTGATTTGTAGTACTGTCCTCTCTTTTCTTGTCAGGTTCAGAGTGGAGGTTTCTTTTCTGCTTGTTTTTTTTCCTTTTGTATTTTATTATGTGGCAAGCATATTTTCTACTTCTTAAATCAGAGTGGACAGTATTTTCCTCACTGAGCACCACACAGGTGCCTCAGAAACCTTTAGGCTGTATTATAGTGTAAGAATATTATCAAGAGAAAGCCTAAAAAAAAGATAGAAATATGTGCCCACACAGTTATAGATTCCCTTCCATTTTTCTTAAATATTGGACTTCTTTTTCTCTGTGAAATGCCCTTTAAAAGAGAGACTGTAATGCATTGTCAAATCCTACATAAGAACTCTTGTTAACAGGTTGAGGCAGTTGATTCATTAGATTGGAATGGAATTTATTAGATTGGAATGGAATGGAATGGAATGGAATGGAATAGAATAGAATAGAATAGAATAGAATAGAATAGAATAGAACAGAATATATAAGACATCTGGTTCCTCACAGACCCATTTAATCTAAGGATATTAGTATACTTTAGAACCCAGTTTCTCTGGGATGCCTTCAGGATTCCATGCTTTCTGGCAAGGGGTGCAAAGAACTTTTAAAAACTCCAGTACACTGCAAGATTTCTCCAGCTGAGCTTTCACATATTATGACATATCAAACCTCTTGTCATTGTTGAAAAGAAAAGGCACCAAACATTCAGCAGGGAATTATTGAGTGCCACAGTGGGACGACAGCAGGTCCAGAAGAGAACACAAGCAGGAGACGATCTCTCTGCTCCAGCTCTTGCTTCTCACATGCTACTTTGATAGTATTAGCAGCAGCATTGTGAAAACACAGCCGTCTGTGACACACACAGGCTCTTCTCAAAGGCACAGTGCATCTGGGAACTACCCTCTCGTGCTCCTCAAGCCATGCTCTCCTGCACTCTTTAAATGTGTGCTCAGCACCATGTTCTGATTTAACTTTGACAAAAACAAGCAGTGGTGCTTTGGGACCAAAACTCAGTTTCCCCATTTTCTGTAAGAATGGGATACAGTTTGCTTCTTAGGGCTGAGTTGCTAAGAAATATATGTTATGGCAAATATAATTTTACAGCGGAAAGCCCAAAAATTTCATATTTCTCTGGGCACTGCTAAACATCCTTTCAAAGATTACAGCAAACTCACTAACCTCATAGAAACTGTCCCAGAAAATTTCACCAAGGGACATGTTGCCAAAAGACAGTGAAAGACACAACAGAATTATGCTCACTGGAAAAGAAATGCTGACTATTGTTTAAAGTCGCCAGGATTTAACTGAATAAATTTAGGGGGTAAATTAAGTAAAAAATCCCTGTAAATCCTTGGAAGACCCATTACAGAAATCACTGTGGAAAGTACTACCAAGCCTTTAGAAAATAACCATGATGTTCAAAAAATGTTTGAAAAAATGTGAAAAGCAGAGGCAGAGTAAGTATCTCTTTTTAATAGACATGCTTCCAAAAGTATATAAACAGTGACATCAAGAAGCTACAATAAGGCTAGTGTGAAATAATTCTGGCTCATGTACAGCCCATTCTAAAAGAAGATTTGACAAACCCACATGAGCAACAGAAAACAATCCAGTTGACAGAGCAATTCTTAACTGACGGCCAAGATCCTGGCACCTCCAACCATACAAACTTAATGGGAACCTGGAGATGGAAAATGCTGAATAAGAGAAGAATCTGTAAATAAACCATTATGTCATATCACTACACATGCTCAGCTTTGAGATCTGCAATATTCTCTGTCCTGGCCACATGTAATTGAAAATAGACACCACAGACAGCCTAGGAAGAAGCTGCTGTAATCACATGCAACCCCTGCTCTAGCTCTAGTTCAACTAAACAGACCTATATGGATGGAAAAAGATTAAGCAAGACTATTTTGATTAGACTGTAGTAGAAAATCAGGGGTTTAAGGAGGAAAAGTGAAGTGAATAAATACTGAAAAGAGAACATGACTGAATATGACCATCAGCAGGCTCCATCAGACTTGACCAGAAAGTCCTGCCACTAACAGATATTCAACCAGTACCAAGTTCATTGTTCAGGAATATTTCTGAGCATAGGTGCTACAAAGGAACCTCACAACCATGGATGGCTATATCTTTTTTCTTTTTTTTTGACAGAAGGCTACGCAGAAATCAGTGAGTTAGTAGTACTTTGTCAGTGAGTAGGCGATGTAGAATAAAAGCTGATCCACTACTCAGTGGAGTGGACCCCTGAGGACAGTACAAACCAAGGATAGTATCAAGAGGGCCAATCACTTCTTGCCTCACACTTCACTAAACAAGTGAATGGTGAGCAGATGGCTATAAACTAATACCATCAACACAGGAATACCCTCTGAGCATCAGAGAGCAATATTTGTCCATGGTGATTGCTTTCCACCTAGCTGTCCCTCATCTCAGAACATTTAATGGAGCCAGTGCACAGTTGGTAGTCCTGACCGCCACTAGTGCTGAAAACTTGCGGAGAATTCTAATTGAGAAGAATTGAAAAGACAAATGGATTGCCTTTGTCTAAAAAAAAAAAAAAGAAAAGAAAAGAAAGCAGCTGTAGGACCAATCAGCTTAACTTCAGTAAACAAAAAAATATGGGAACAAACCCCCATTTGTAAGCTCATAACTAAGAACAAGGAGATGAGTAAGAGTCAACCAGGATCTGTCAAGAACAAATCACGTTAAACCAATCTAATTTCCTTCTTTGGCCACCCAGGGCCTCAGAGGCAGAGCAGAAGCAGTTTGTACCATATATCTTGGACTTAAAGGGAGCTTTTGACACTGCTTTATATGATATTCTCATAAGAAAAATAAGAACACTCCACATGGGTACAGACCATCTGGAAATCATACTTGCAGGGTAGTTATCAAAATGGAAGGGTGTGCTGACTAGGTTTCTTGTGATCTGTACTGGATCTGGTACCAGTCAGCATTAGACTCTTGACTTGACAAAGAAAATGAGCTGTACACATTACATTTGTGATTTACGTAATGTTGGGAAGGACTACCAGGAAGCTGGAGGAAGTCGAGGTCAAAATTGAACATGATCATGGAGAAGTGATCCAGAAAAGAAGAAAAAAGAGTTAAAGCAAAGAAAGAGGAGGCAAATGAGAAAGGCAAATACAAAGATCTGTATGTGGGAATGATCATCTGCACAAATGCAAGATGGGAAACATCTGGTGTAAGAGCAGCTGCACAGAAGACAGCTGCAAATTGAGCAAGACTCAAAAGAGTCCTGCTGCTGTGAAAACACCAAGCTGGCAGGAATAAACAGGACTACAGCACACAAGGCGTATGAAGGGCTCCTTCTGCTCAGGCCCCAAGGAGGCAAGACCTCATCTGGAGCACTCTGTCACATCTATGGCACCGCAACACCAACCAGCCAGTTGGGAGAGCAGGGGCAAGGAGCAGAGCTCTTGGGGTTGCTGGACAAGGACTGATGATGGAACACATCTGGGAAGGGGTGGAAGTCTTTACATATTTCAAGACTGCTGCTGGAAGGAGGGAATAACTGGCTCTTGGCAGGTCTAGAGAAAGAAGCAGTGGGTTTGCACTCAGAAACACAGTTTCAGGTTAATATTAGTGAAATACCTACCAGTAGGGGTCCTGAGGTACTGGACTAGACCCTGGAACTTTCCCTATGGAAGATCCTTAAGAACAGGAAGAATAAAAGCTGTGGTGAGGAACATCTGTCTTATTAGCTATGTCAGGGTTGACAGAGTAGAGACCCTCCTGTGTTTCCTGATCTTCTGCCTTACTTCTTCTGCCTGTACAAAGTGGTTTCAGTGGCCTTTAGTTTTGACATGTAGCACTGGGTACAGAAAGTTAAAGGGACAGAAATTAAATTAATCCCTGCTTTTATAAATCAAGAAGCTCAAAGTTAATTACACTGAAAATGCAAATAAAGGATCTGCTCCAGACGATGAGAAAACTCCCTCTGACTTGTATTGCCCTTGGATCAAACCCAAAAAGAAGCGCCTGCACTATTTTCCTTGAGAATTGTTAATATGTGTGTTGAATAAAATACAAAATTACAAAGGAAATAATCTTGTCTGTAAAAGTCTTCATCCAACACTACTTAGGGTGCTGTTGTCTGAGTTCTAGTTTATTCATCTAGATGAATATTGTTGAATATCTATTGTCTTTTGCCATAAAAAATGACTCAATCTGTCATCAGCTTGCAAGACTTATTGAAAAGGGTAGGTTTGTAAAAAAAAATTTAGTTCTGCTGGGGTTGATTTCTTTTTCCCATTGACCTATGTTGTATTGTGTCATATAATCAATCTGGTGTCTTCTGTAAGTGCATGAAGAATTTGTTCTGTTTAACAACAGTGTGTAGTACTTTTTGCTATCATTGCTGATGCAAGATCTAGGAAGTTACTGGCCAAACACTGTATGCTCTGCAGTTTAATATTTCAAGCTAAATTACAGTTCTAATAGCTGACATTCAGTGGCAGCCTTATTCATCTAGCTGCTGACATGAGTCATTTCAGGATGATGTGTACAATAGCAGCATTCTCATCTAGTTACTCAGACAAATAGATGTCTTGCAAATAGCTATGGAACAGTTAAGTCTTTAACCCTGTGCTCACAGCGGAATAATCGAATATGTATTTAGCCTGTGATTCTCAGCTGATTGTGGCTCCAGGCTGAAAATACTCTGCTGAATCTGTGCATGTTTGAGTCTGGTAAACTACAGCAATTGTGGAACTTGTAAGAATTTCCACATCAAACCATACTAAGTTTAGCGCTCAATTAAAAGTCTAAAACTTAGGCAGAAATGACATCTAAATGAGGGGTAAAATATAGGCTACTAGATAACTCCAGCGACAGATAAAGGCTCCTCTCTGCCTATCTGCCAGAAGACCCACACTTAAGGAATCAGTGGTCCAATATCTGTCTGTCTGAGCAGCAGCTGCCTGCACTGCTGGCTATTAGAGCACTTCTAAAGTACAGCCCTCTGTTAGACTGCAAATGAACTCAAGAAAATGGCAGTAACTCAAATTGGCAAACCACAGACTCCTCTGATGGCCTGGCAGATTGCTAGAAGTGGCCTTGAGCACCTTCACCAAAGAAAAAAGGCTTAATTAATACTGGCAGTCATCTCCTTCTGGAGTTATTGGATCAGAGAGTTATCAGATTAGATGGTTATTAGATCATGTTACTCATGAAAACATCCCTTCTATGTTTTGGGAATAAAGTCAGAACTGTCATCTTTGACATCAAGGCAGGCATTTCTAACAGAGAAATGGATTAATCCAAGAGTTGCAATAAAAGCCAAAGCAATGTGTTTTTCACCAAAATAAAAATCTTGACAGAATTATTCTGGTCTGTGTGACAGAAAATTCTGGAAGTCAGACAAGAATTTTTCTTCTGAGACAGAGAAACTGAGCGTATACAGTGCCAAATAACTAGATAATCAGGATATTCACTGGAAAAAGAAAACTCTAGCCCCGAAGTTGTGTCAAATCTCAAATCTGCTGCTACTTCTGTCTACATTTCATGAACATTTCTGGAAAGTCTTGTCTCCTTTTTGTTGCAGACCAAGAATATTTTTGAAATCTCAGAAAATTCCATAAAATGAGATTATTGTTCTCCATTAAGGTATCACAGCAATCATTACTTAAATATTTTTAGCTGCCTAACAAAGACTTGCTTAGAACTGATTCCAAGTGATGACATGCTAATGGAAAGCTTTGTGTACAGCAGACATTATTTGAGCACAGAGGTTCCCCTCCCTCCCCCATCAGCAGTTTCTGATAGACTCCATTGATCCTGGGACTTCAGCAAACTGTTCAGGAACACCAGTGAAGTTTTAGAACATCCTGTAGTTAAAAAAATACTAACCCCCAAAAACCTTATTTCTTAGCAGGACAACTTGACTTGCTAAAGAAACCTAGTTTTCAAGCCAGGTCTAATTTCTGAGACCTTATTTTAGAGCTGCATCGAAACAGGAGAGTAATATCTTCAGAGAGTCACAGTGGTTTCCATTTGATACTATTCCACGACTTGAGATAATTCCATCACTGCTATAGCTCTCAAATGTGTAAAGGAAAGATATTTTCCTTTATTGCTGATGGTAGTCAGGGGTATAATGGGAATGAGGGAGAGAGAAAGGAAGATAAAGACAGGACATTCTTCCATTTTATAAAACTGGTCAAGGGAAGCAATGTGTGAAAATTTACAAAGAGGTCACAGACACAGTGGCCGTAATAAAATGTCTTACCATGTACTCTGGAGACGTGGGGAATATATTGAGCTTAAACACAAAACATGAGCAACTGTCACTAGTAAATCTCTGAGTAAATCTACTGAACTGTAGGTCACAGCTGCTATGCTCCCTCACAGGAATAAGTTTCTTCTTGTTAATAAGCCTTTCTACATGTACTTCAAAGGTGACTGAACCAAAAATTTTCCTGAGTCTGATTTTGCAGTGTTGTTGCCCTCATCCTGAAGAAAAGCTAACTGTATCTACATACATACGTAGCTTCTATTACATCTCATACTTCCAATATTTCAATTTATAGATTAGAAATAGGATTTTTTTAAAAGAAGAAGAAAGAAGTCCTGCAAGTCAACAGAAGACATTTTAAAACAAGAGTCCCAGATTTTACTTCAGCTGGCAAGTGAAGAGGAGAGGAGTGAATATCAACATATGAAGATCACACTAGGAACTAGAACAGTGGTTCCATAACTGTTTTGGATTGCTATCAACCCTCAGAATTTCTTACGGACCACCAGGCATCATTATCATCAAAGTTTTAATTGAAAACACTATTTAAAATAGTGTTTAATATGGCTCCGTGGATTAGCTGTGAACCCTTTACCATGGCCTCCTGGACCACCAGTGTTCTGCGGACCACGGTTTGGGAAGCACTGAACCAGACTGCACACATCGTACCCCGCAACAAAACACCGCTGTGTCTGCAAGCAGAGGCAGTCCTGCAACTGCGCCGTGTGCTCAAATAACGCACATGGCAGTTCAACCTTCTTGGTAGCTGAAGAACACAGAACTCTTTTGTTTTTCCCTTACCCAAAATTTCTTTTTCATTGCTTTAGAGAAACAAGCAAATGGTGCCAAACCTCAGTTTCTGATTGTTTCTTGTAGGATCTTCCTCGTCTCTGGCAATGATGTAATATTTCAGGAAGCTACCTATGAAAATAAGAAATATAAATCCCCCCATTAAATCCCCAATGGAGTTATCATTCCAGAATAGTTACGAGATCTATGAATCTAAAAATTAAAAAATTAAAACTAGCTTCTAAGTTGGTTTTTTTTCCTCCTCTGGAAAATTTGTTCCTTTTTTTTTCCTTCCCAAAGACACTAATGATGCTAGAGCTCTGTGTGTGGTCATTAAAGCATTTCAGCAACTTTCTGCAAATTCTTTACAGTTATTCTTTGGCTGCAGCACTACAGGATTGTCTGTTTATTACCAGAGAAACACACAGAGGAAAGCACTGAGAAGGGAACTTGTGGGGAAGTGTTATAAATAAATGCAGCAAAACACCTAGGGCCACAATCCAGCCATAAGTGAAGTCAGTGACAGTGTGGTCTCCCATAAGAGCAGGGATGGGCTGTAGCTTCCCTTCCCATCGTTCTGCCTCGCTATCTCCTTGCACCTCACAGGCACCTCAGCCCACCATTATAGAAAGGAGCCTTATTTACCTCTCCTCATATACTCATTATCAACAGCTATTACATGGAATTGGCAATGAGGAACCTTTTCAAGTAGCAGCATCACAGAAAATAAAAAAAGGACTCCTTTTCTAAAACAACTTTTTTTTTTTTTTAAACAGTCTGTGCTTCCATGACAGTATCTCACCTGTTTTGGAGAGAAAATAGTGCTGTCACAGCACTTCTGTGCCCCTTGTGTGCTAAACAGCCATGGTAATGCAGAGGTTTGATTCAGAGTGGGAGTGGAAAAGGGTCACTTCAGCAAAACTAATGCACAGGAGAAGTCTGCAAGGGAAAGGGGTAACCTCTACCTTGAAAGAAAATGAAACCTACCCAGTTCTTGTCTCTGTAGGTCTCTCTTGCAGTACTTTACACTCAGCATCACTAATGGATGCTGCTGGAGCATTTATAAAGTTAGATTCATAATGAGCCCCATTTGTGTCCTGGGTTTTTTTGTTGTTGTTGTTGTCTGAACAGTTTTTGTATTCCATGCAGCGCCAATGCTTAGAGGTAGCTATTAACTCACTTTTTATTCATCTGAAACAGATAAAGTTCAGATTGCAAACCTGACTAGACAGTGTGAAAACAAATCTTGTGGCCTCACCTCACCACTGTCCAGATTCGTTGCCAAGTTCCCCTCTGGTGAAGAGGTTTACGTGGGACTATCACATGGCTGCATACCTGGGGTAATGTGCCCGAGTGGAGCCAAGCATTTTAAATATGTGTGGAATTCTGTAAGAATGAGAAATCCACACTGAGCAGTAACGGCCTCCTCACATTGCTGCCTGACCCCTTTGCTGTAGATAATGTGTGTACTTTCTTTAGTAAGTACGTGCTGCCTTTCTGCCAACCCATCAGCTTTTGGCTTCTCTCCACAGGAAGCAGGGAAGCTGCGTTCACCTATGCCATTACTGCTGCCGGGGTTGCACACGCTGTCACGGCCGCCTGCAGCCAGGGCAACCTCAGCAATTGTGGCTGTGACCGAGAGAAACAGGGCTACTACAACCAGGAGGAGGGCTGGAAGTGGGGAGGCTGCTCTGCGGATATCAGATACGGCATTGAGTTCTCCCGGAGGTTTGTTGATGCCCGAGAAATCAAAAAGAATGCACGGAGGCTGATGAACTTGCACAACAATGAGGCTGGAAGAAAGGTATTCCAGAAAGGACAAGGGATGGGGACGTGTGTGCTGGAGGATGGGGGGAGGCTGGCTTGGTGGCAGAAGGCATTCCCTGAGAACTTACCCTACCTCTGATGTTATCCTGCACCCACATCAAGTCACCAGATGGCATCTATTGTTCACATTTTTTTGCTGTTTCTTTTTATTCAGAGCTGGCCATGTATTACAGGTACTCCTGTAAAACTTTCTGCTTCCTAAGCCTTCTTTCCAGCCCCCCTGATAACAGGGAGGACCTTGCTGGATCTGTCATGATGTTACATCACTGCTTTTCATCCAATTTGCAAAAAATCTAGCAAGGGATGTCGGGGCTTGTGGTGGGACAGAACTGAGTTGTCTGCATTGCCCAACTTCCACAGCACTTCCACATATTTATTCCAGCCAAACCCAATCCACTTATTTGACCCCAGCTCTAATGAAATACCCATGGTAACACATAATGCACTTCTTAGCAAACACACAACTGTCTCTTTGTAACTACACAGCTACAAACGGCTGCATAAGAAGAGACAGTTCCATGTCTAGAACCACGACTGAATTGCTTGTCATGGAAACAATAAACATCATGGAGCTATGCTGATTTATGTTCACTAACAATCCTCATAGCTCTCAAAGCTTGTCCTTTGAAAGGTGTAACAAATCTTTCTGCATTATATATACCTACCTCAGGAGAGATTATACCCTTCAAATTATTTTCGCCCAGGAAAAGCCCTCCACTCCAGTGTTGCAGGAAAATCCAATATACCAATATAGCAATCCAATAAAATCCTCCTCCTCTAGTTCCCAAAGTAAGACTGATTTTTTTTTCCTTGAAAACCATGTGTGCTTTCAGTCCTGCACTGAGCACTGGGCAGAGAGAGTAGAATTGGTGGTGACAGAAACAGTGCAATTATCTTACTGCCTGGATCTTGCTTATTAACACAGTTGCATTGGCCATGTACTTGAAACTGAAGGTTCTGTGAAGGCAGTAGTTCACTGGGATGGAAATACAACATAAATTCAATGTGGTGAGAGAGGCATAGTCTCAAGCATAGAGACAGGATTGGTACTCCAGTGATAGTTCACACTGAGGTCTCTGGATGTGCAGGAGAAAGCTGACTGAAGAGCCAAACAGAAAAGCAGCCTTGAGGGGCACAGTCTTTTTTTCCTAAAAATTCCTGCCATGGGCATAAGAGAACCTCATTCAGCAACTGACCATCACATTGGAAGACCAGCTCCAGGTCTGACCACTTCACTTAGGCTGGGAATTTCACCTCAGCATCATGAATTGTGTTTGGAGGCAAAAGAAGATGGAAGCCAACTCTTAAACTTGCCAGGCAGAGTTTATTACTGCTAGATGCATTATCATCCCTGCTTAAACTGGCATCCTCTGTGGTGTGTGCTGTGCCACCTCCTGATGCATGTCCTGCTTGGAACATGTCACAGTCTAGATGTGAAAGAGGGACAAAAGAGCAAAAGCAGATGCTGAGACGGGGAACAGTGAAGTCCCAAGGACAGAAAGAGCTCATTATGTGGACCAGGCACTGATCATGGGTCCCCCAATTCTAAATACAGCCCAGTAACCACAAGACCACACTGCTGATTCTTATTAAGTACATTATATTTTACTTTTCATCAGAATTTCATAAGCAGAGGGACATAAGCAAACTAAAGAAGTGCATGTTTTTACAGATATTTCTGGTAGCAGCATTCAGGCAAATAAATTCCATTTAACAATTCTAAAATTTTCTTTTTTGCAAATGTTCTTGCAAAAACCAAATGACAATACTTTCATATTTTAACAAAGGAATAAAAAGGCTTGCAATACTGACAATATATTTTTTCCATTTTTTAAAATATAAATAATATTTTGGAATCTATTAGTTTTTTTGTTGCTGGCATTTTTCAGTAGTTATTTATACCCATAGCTATTCATTAATTCATTGTATTGCTTTCAAAAGCTAAGAATGACTGAAAGGATTTGGTGTAGTTTTTTGGTTTTAAGTATAATCCATCAAATCTGGAGGAATGTGCTCATATAAAAGATGGTTTTGGGGGTCATATTTAGAAATAATGTTGGTGTTATGATATATATTCCCATGAATATTCAGAGTTGTACAGTATATAATATTTAGTGATTTTGGTTCTTCTAAGATAATGTGCTATTTGTATAAATTAGACATTCTGGATTCAAGAGTGACTGAAACTTAAAAGTTAGAACAAAACTCTGGAACATAGGATATGCTTTCTGTGTTTCTGGGTTGGACCAGAGTTTTCTGCAATTTCAGTGTGAAATCACAAGTTCCTTCTGAGAATCCAGGCAAACTTGAAATCTGACCTACATTCACCTGAAATCTGGCAGTTTTGGGGGTCCTTGGTAAACCTGGATTGGACTGTGAGCCTGACACAAAATCTGAAACCAGGAGATTTTGCTTATGCGTGAATGTAATTCTTACATGCTCCACATGGTCCTTACTCACACTCAAGTCAGAAATCACGGAAGCAATCACAGAATCACAGAATGGGTAAGGTTGAAAGGGTCCAAACCCCTCAATCCTGCTCAAGCAGGATCTGCTAGACCATGTTACTCAGGATTATGTCCAGATGGTTTTTGAGTATGTCAAGAGAAGGAGACTCCACACCCTCTCTGGACAATCTGTTCAGTGCTCGGTCAGTGCTCAGGGCAGAAGTTCTGCCTCCTGTCCAGGTGGAACCTCCTGGGTATCAGGCCCTGCCCGTTCCTCTGGTGCCATTGCCGGGCCCCCGGAGCAGAGCCTGGGCCCTGCTCGGAGCCCTCCCTGCAGACAGGGACACCCAGGGCTGAGGGCCCCTCTCAGCTGGGGCTCCTCTCGAGGCTGCACAGCCCCAGCTGCCGCAGCTCCCTTCCTCCTCATAGGACACTGAAATCCATGATCTTGTGGTCACTACAGCCGAGGCTGCCCCCAACTTTCCCATCCCCAACAAGGCCTTCCTTGTCTGTTAGAGTAAGGTCCAGCAGCACACCTTCCCTCACTGGCTCCTCCATTTGCCTGGATACAACACTGAACCTCCATCTTTCTCCTCTTCCCTTCCAAAACTCCCACAACACAACTGGGAAATGCTTGTACTGCTCTGACAGAGTCTCTCAGTATCATCCTGCTGATCTATATGTGGTTTGTCTTAAAATTTGGAAACACTTTGGAGACAAGCTTCTGGTTCATGATTGCTCTTATAAAGAACCAAAGTAAGGATATTTTACCCATGTTATGAATAGGAATAAAAGGTAAGAAGGAAAACACAGGCAACTCAGTTTATTTATTAATTCCTCCATTGCTTCAGAAGTTTTCAAATAGTATATTCAACCTTAGACTGGTAATGGACAGTAAAGATAGTAAAGGAAGTATATGCTTTTGTAGCTTCCTACAGAGATTTCACAGCACTTTGACCATTTAAAAAACCCTGCATTCACATCTGTAATGGTAAGGCTTGCAGTTCTTTTTCAGTCATACCAAATTGGCTTTTTGAGTTAGCTAAAAAGAACAATTTTTAGCCAACAAATGTGTTACCTTGATTTTAGACTTCTTTTTGAATCTCAGAGCCTTTAAGACATGAGGTAAAAAGGACATGAAGGGCTCCCAACCCCATCTACAATTATTCCCAACTTGCTCTGAAGTCAGTGGTAGGCCCTTGATGACCTCACTTGACATCTACCAGGTGGCCAGAAGTTCATTGCTAGGATCATTATTCAAGACTCTGGCCACCAGTTTTTCCCCCCGAGCAATTATTTGAATGTTCTCTTACAGCACCACAAGGACTTTCTCATGTGCTCTCAGAAATCTTGCCCATTCTCAGTCTCTCCCAGCACTTGTCCCACACATGCCTGGGCATCAGAGGGGTTTGTAAGTACAGCAGTATGGCTCTAATATTTTGCCCTTGTAGGGATGCCCTCAAAAGTTGGCCTGATGGCATTTCACTGTTGCTAAAAGAAGAGCCCAGAGGAATTTTTCTTTGTGGAAAAAGCAGCATGCTGTAAAATTAATTGCACAAACTTTGCAAACAGGTGAGGAGAAAAACAGTCTTGGGGGGTCTTTTACTTGAGTCTAGGTTTGAGATGTTCAGTACAACCCTCTGATAAATTACCTCCTGGGAAAAAAAGTCATTTAGGCTTTTCAGGGAATTTCTGATGACTGTGGAATGAATGAATCCCCTAATTGCCCTGCACTGCATCCCCTAATGGCTCTGCATTGCATTTCTAAGAATTACTTCAGCTAATGGCAGGTTTGCAAAATTTCTAATAAATTTGCAATAAATAGCACTAGTGACAAAACCATAATCTTGCCATTGGTTTTGTGCATTTCTTTGGAATAAATAAATGCTCAGGGATTTCTGGTGACACAAGATGCTCCTGGTGGAAGATTTATGCTTGGTGGCAAAGTGGCACTGCAGTGTGAAAGAACAGAGGAACAAACTTCTCCATTAGTTTCTAACCATCCATTATGATTTGGGACGGAAAGTACAAGTGTGGTAAATGAAAACAAACCCCCAAAGGAGGCCTAGTCTAAGTCTAACACAAATGTTACTGAAAGAATATCTTGGTGTAAATCTGAAAGATTACAGAGAGATCCGTGGGCAAAACTTTGACAGAGTAATGAAAAATAAAATACCAACAAACCAAGTCAGCTTTGATGCTGTTTTATGAGACAGCTTTCTACCATGTATTTTTAGAAGTAAGTATCTTTATTCTGGGATAAATGAACTTAGAGTAACATCTGGGAACACATATCATTAATCTTGAACTTTTTGTTGAAAGCTTCAAAACAATGATTGTCTCTCACAGGGAATCTCATTTATAAAAATGGAGGTTTCTGTTTGTTTTTATGGGGGTGAGTTAAAAGAACAAACTGACAAATTGGTAGCAGATTGCAGCTTTTACCGAAAAGTAGAAATGTTTCTAACAGTTTATCAATCAATTAGGCTCTTACAATAGACAGTGACTGTGGTTATGTGGAGAACAAACTGGCCCTTCCAGAAACACACCCATCACACTGACTGCCAGCAACTCAGCCTGATACCATCCCAGTATTTACTCCTTTGTAGTGGAGTTTTTTCCTGTTGTTTTTTTTTAATGCCTGGAAGATGACAACAGCTTATTTTACATATGAAACAATAAGAGTGTGGGGAAAAAACAAATAATGCAGGCTCTCTTCAGAAGAGATTTTTCAATTACTTGGGACAACATTTCCATCTAAGTCATGGCTTTTTCTCATAGTTTCTGGTGCAACAGGCCTGTGGTACTGGGAAGGGGTTTTTTTGCTCACTTGCTTTGGCTGTAGAACATCTAATGAGGTGATCTGTTGATTACCATTCATCATATACATAAAGGTATAAAAATTATATTATGTTCTATTATGTTCTATTATGTTCTATTATGTTCTATTCTATTCTATTCTATTCTATTATATAACACACACAGACAAATACATGTAGTGTGTGTGTGCATGTAATTATGGATATTTATACATATTTATGTATATTGTCTGTGCATGTATTATGTAAGACAGTGTAAACTCTCTTCACCTCACATGAAGCATTATAATTAATCAGCTCACTCCTGCAAGATGCACAGCACCTGATATGCTGCAGGCTGCTCACACTGTCACCTGACAAGACATAGAGATAAGAAGCAATGCCCAGAAAAAGACTCTGAATGAAATGTTCTGAAGTCACAAGTGGAGGCTGAACCCCAGTTTCAAAAGTGAAAGCCAACTAATTTTGTGCTCTTATAACCCTAAAATATTCTTTAAAATACGACTTTGTTTCCTAAGTCATTTCAGCGATGCAAAGAATGTGACTTTCCAGGTTTTACAGCCTCGAGTCCATCATTTGCTGAAAGTTTCTGTCTCTAAAAGCGACAAATTATTTCACTACACATCCCTTGTAAGACCATTCATGAAAGAAAAGCTTTCAATAGTTGTGCTTCATGCTATACTTTCCATCTTCCCACTTAAAGTGATTTGCAGACAGTTACATAAATCCAATTTCGAAAATTTTGGAGTTACAGCTTGGGTGGGTGAGATGGATAACTAAGGGCTTATCCATATGTCCTGAATATGCAAGGTTTGGCTCAAAATCTCATGAGGATAGATCTCCTGCTTCCAGTTGGGCTGGATTTGTTAGCCTATTTTTTTCTTCCAGAAACACACCCTTAACACAGACTGCCAGCAGCTACATCTGGTACTACCCTACTTTTTGAACATTTTGCTTTAAAATTAGAGGGGGGAAGAGCCAAATATTTTAGGACTTGCTAAATGGTTTTATCCAAGAAATGTGCATGCCCATGCATACCATGTAATGCATGCAAGACATGTATCAAACATCACTGAAATATCACTGCACAACTTCAAACCTGACACATCTGTTCTGCCTGACAGAAAAGAACTACCAGTGAAATATTTTTAACTATTTCAGGTGATATTGAAATTTTTACCTGTAAGGTTTACAACAAATTCCACAGAAAAGAGAGGGGAACACTGCAAGCACACTTGCTTTGGGGATGATTGGGATGACGCTTCTGAAGAAAATTGCTTTTCACAACATTTCACTGTAAAAATAATATTCAGAAAGTTTTAACCAGTTGCAGCAGTTTATTGCTCAAACAGCTATTTTGTCTTCTCCTAGAAAGGAGAGAAGAAACACTGATGGATTAGGCTATTGTTGATCCTCATAACAGTAGGGACATCCATCTAATGGGCAGCAGGTCCCAAAATGCTGGGTTAATTCTCCTGGTAGCCAAGAGGAGAACTTGTGTAAAGAGTGCAGTGGGTATTCCTCAGCTTTTTCAATGCATTAAGTGGGGACACTATGGAAGAGGATGCCTTACCTAGGGAGGCAAGCAGAGGCCAGGGAAAAACCACCTCATGTTGTGTCTGGATACTGACCTGCTGCAAAGCCGAGGCTCCCTGATCCCATTAAACTAAACTATAAGAAAAACAGGGATGTGACAAGAGGAATAAACACAGTAATTCAGTTCCTCATCCCACATCCCACAGAATATAAATACTGTTGTGATGCTTGATGGAACAGCTTCACAGAGGAGCAGAAAGAAAACCATGCAGCCGAAGTACCGTTATTCCTCTCCTGCTGGCTCCATGCTCCCTCTTCACAGGGCTGGGCACAACCCAAGGAGACACGGCATGAACTGCTGAAGTTTGGGCTCCGTGATCTGCTATTAACAAAGAATAATTTCAGGACATTTATATTAGAGGAGTAGCATTACACCCTACTAATCTTAGTTACACCCCTGCCTTTCCAAGATAAAAAACCAAACCCAAACAAACTTAGCTTGGATTCCCAGATGGGTCCAGGAGATCAGCATTTTGGCAGCAGTGGTGGGCCCCAGGCTGCACTGAGACATGGGTTAGCCAGTGCCCACACATCATCAGCAAGCCATCAGCTCTCGTGGCTGCAGCTGCATGAGCATCAAAGAAGTGGTGACATCTTGTGACCAGAATCCGTCTCTTTTGGTAGTTATTACCCAAAACAAAAAGTTGATCACTTGCATATTTGATGAGGCAAAACTCTTAAAATCTTTGATTTCTTTTTGATACTTCAGTCAAAAAGTTATATGGATTTTGTTACATTCAACATTTGGTCCAACAATGTGCATTTCCATTAAGGAAAACACAAACCAGCAGGGGTAAGCCAAAACACACACACACACACACACACACACAATGTAACTATTGTTTTTACATACTTTATCCAAATAGGATTTTTACTATATACAGAAACTGTATATGATGTTATGCAGTTGGGTCTAGATATGGAACTTGAAAAAACTAATTTCTTTTCATGCATATCATTTTGTTTTATTTTGGTCTTCGCAAGTCTTTTTCTACTTAACTGGCGGCAGACAGCCCTCAAATTGCGTTTTAAATGTCTGATTTATATAGGTATAAAAAGATGTGGGATTAAGAAAGCTTTAACGTTATATTTCACAATTCATTTAACAAAGCAGCAGTAGTTAGAAAATTTTACTTGGCAAGATAATTCTGGGGTGGGAGTTGGCCTGTATGTGGAAAAGGGACCTGAGGAATGTTCCTATGATTAATCAGGGAAGCACAGCCCAACGATGGGAATTTACTCTGGGAGGTAGATCTTGCTATAAACCATTCAAGATTAGATACAAGGCACTGACATATGACAAATGAAACTGCGGAGAGAGTGGCTCATATGAGCTAATGACTTTCAATCTTTAATTAAGCACCTAGCTTGGCATAGTGTCTTAGATTTGAGTAAATAAGTACCTTTAAGGTTCAGGGTCAGAGCTCTGATGGGAATTTCACTGACGAAAGCAGAGCTGGAGGGACATTTTTAGGAAGCAAATGTTAGTTGCTCTTCATTCAGAGCATTGAACAAACAAAGTCAGATCTGGCCACCTTTGCCAGGTCCCATGGCACCTCCCTGGCAAGTGGGAAGCTGCTCAAGATACCACGCAGAGAGACATTCCTCTGGGAGTGCCAGAGCATGCTGGCTTGTCAGCAAGGAGGGGCTCTCTGCAGCATCTGGGTGGAAAGAGGGGGAAAAAATGCTGCTTAGAATCTGCTTAGTTTGGGCCTTGTATTCCCTGACCTCCAAGGTTTTGGGCACAATTTTGTACCCACAGCTGACTGTGGGCACACAAATTATAGCATTCAGGAATTTAACTACCTGATGATTGGGCCTCTGCTCAGTGTTGTAACCCCAAGCATTCCACATTCATGAGAGAAGCCTCCAAAAAAATTAAAAAAACCTGCAAGATTGGCTTCAGGAGCATGAATTAATACTTTTTGAAACTTCTGCTTTTTTGAGCCTGCATGGCTTGCATTTGAAAGTCCTCCCACCATCACAAACAGTGGGAACCTTTGAAAAAACACAGCAGTGAAATCAGGTTTCTGCTCACCAAAATGAATCACAAAACTGGACTTTCAGAAACACAACAGCAAAAAAGAAAAAAATCAAGTCTTAGGATAAAGTTGCTGGAGATTGTACTATAGAGGCTGCCAAGCAGT
The DNA here is from genome assembly GCA_013399875.1 of Gymnorhina tibicen. NCBI lineage: Eukaryota > Metazoa > Chordata > Aves > Passeriformes > Artamidae > Gymnorhina > Gymnorhina tibicen. The sequence goes on from VXAZ01007519.1 coordinate 558,340, forward strand.
GTCTATAAATTATATATATATATATATATACAATGGATGTAATGATGTGTATAACCATCAGCATCACAACCAAATACACACAGGCAAACAATTATCAAATAGACAGACAGGCATCCATATATAAATATACATTGCCAAAGATGTCACCGAGGACACCAAAATGGGTGATGTCTGTCTTTCAGGAACAATGACACTTTCTAGTATATCAGGGAAGCACATCAGAGGCTCCGTGGGACAGTGCCCACAGTGTTGAGCCCACAGAAGAATAAGGAGCCTCATGAACTTTGCCTCCTCCCACTCTCTTAGCAAGTTACTGACTTGGCCTTTTCAACCAAAATGCAGACACCAGAAACACGTAGAGCATGACAAAATATGTACACTTCACCAAGATTTACTGCTCAGGAAGGAGTATGACTCAGGGGTGACAGATCCCACTGGCAATACTTTCCTGGAAATCCTTAGATCTTAGTGCTCTTTGGTGGAGGCATAAAGGTTGCCTCCATCCACCTCTTGTGGATTTTGCTGCAGTTCTAATGGCTGCATCTGCATGTTGAGAAAGCTGTAGGAACAGGTTAGTTTCAACAAAACCAAGCATTTTTCAGCAATAGCAAGCACAGCTTCTAAGCATGTTTACACATATCTACAAACACATCTAAATACCAATAGAGTATTTGAACCCAGAGTTGTGGAACAGGATTGAAATCTTATTTGGGGGTCTCTGGAGAAAGATCTTCTCCATAGGCCTGAAATGGATACAAAGGAGATCCTGGAGACCCCTAAAAGACCCCAGAGCACATCACAGTGCATCCATCTCCTCACTGCCACTGAAATGCTGCTGCTGCAGCAGAAGGTGGCAAGTTTTCTCTTCTACCAGTATGGAAGACAGGAAGGTGATACAGTGCATTCCAGTGTCCACAAAAAACCCAGCTCATCACAGCCTTGCTGATTTCCTTTTAAAGCAGTTGCAGCTATAGGAATTTCTTCCCCAACTCAGAAAACCTTGCTGGAAAACACCTTTTCTGCCTCTGATAGGCTAACTTGACCTTGACCTGGGTAAAGCCTGTGGTTCCAGAAGGTCTAAGGTATCAGCAGACTGAGGTCAGACCTCAGCAGGGGCTGCAGCTCCTCCTGAGGGGCAGCGGAGGGGCAGCTCTGATCTCTGATCTCTGATCTCTGTGACCAGGGACAGGACCTGAGGGAACGGCTGGACCTGTGTCCGGGGAGGTTTAGATTGGGTACCTGGAAAAGATTCTTCCCCCAGAGGGTGGCGGGGCACTGACCAGGCTCCCCAGGGAATGGTCACAGCCCCAAGGCTGCCAGAACTCCAGGAGTGTTTGGACAATGCTCTCATGCACAGGATGGGATTCTGGAGTTGTCCTGAGCTGGACTCGGGTCCCTTCCAACTCAGAATATTTTATGATTCTTGCATAGGTTGCTCAGCTATCTTATACTTGCTACCGTATGTTGGCAAGGGAGAATCAAATCCAAATATTCTCTTTAATATCGAAACCCCAGAAATTTGGGAAAAAACAAACCATACAATTTAAGTGAAACTCAAACAACTCAGGAGGGTGCCCTCTATTTGCAGGGATAACCAGATCTGTACAGCTTTTATTTTAAGGCCAGTTTCTGAAGCAGTAAGCATTTTTTACTCCCTCCTACTTCATTATGCCATTGTACTCAGATTTCGGCCCTTTTATCCTTTGCCCATTTCAGTCATGTTCTGGGATCTGCAGCGAAACCACTACAGGAGATGGTCTGCAGCATCAGTAATGCTTTCAGACAAGCTCGGTAGCTCGTATTTCTTTGTTAGCATCCCATTGCAAAGGGGAAAGATCAGTTTGCTTTGTTCTTAGGCCTTGATTTTCATAAGCTAATGATGCCTGTGGGTGTAATTATGGTCAGGCTTAAGTGGTAGCGCAAGGGCAGAAAAACAGAGAGGCGCTTCCGTGGGGCTGGCTTCCCTCTGCTGCACACACGGAGCGGGAGGGCATTGCTTGCCTTCCCCCTGGGCACAACCTGGTCCAGGGAAGGAGGGATGTGCCAGTCACAGCATGGCTTGGCTGCAGCAGAAACGGTGGAATGACAGTGGGGCATGAGCCTGAGCACCCACCAGTTTGTGTCCCTTCTGACTCTGAATTAAACCCCTCTGGCTGAACCTCCTCTACGAGAGCAATAAATTTCTCTTTGGCTCAGTGTTGAGCAGGACCCTTCAGTGGATTTTTTCCCTCTAATGTTGTGTTATCATTACCCTGGTGGAAAAAAATATATTTGTGGCTGATTATTCACCTAATAGTTGGACTAAATACTGCAATGACTGCTGCTTTTAAAGGGAATGGGACATTCTGTGAGTGGAATAGTCCATAAGTTTACCACTGGTTGTATAGGTATAGGTATACAGGCAAAATCTTTAATTATGCAGTGAATATAGAATCATAAAATGGTTTGGGTTGGAAGTGACCTTAGAGATCATCTAGTTCCACCTCCCTGCATGTAGGCTTATTCAGTCACAGTATATACTGCTCTTTTTAAGCATTCTTTGATCATTACTTAAAGCAACTAAGTATTCTGAATCTTATGCCGCTTAAAAAACCCCCCAAACCCTTTTTTTTTTTTCTGTTTTCAAAATGATGATGATTTGAAAAATTTTAAGTCCCCTGTGGCTCTAAAGGAATGTCTTCTAAAATGTAAGTAAATATTCTCCAATATTTGGAAACAGAATGGAAATGTTTTCCCAAAAAAATGACAAAACACTGTCTTTCCAACCAGGTGCCACTTGAAACAAAATGTGTTATGAGCATTCTGCTGGGAGGTGAGAAGATTTATAAGCATGCATTCGAAAAATTTCAACCAGCAGTAATGGCTATTCATACGAACTAAACAGACCCAGGTTTAGGCAGGCTTGCAATACTGTTTTCCTGCAGTAACAATACGCAAATGTCTGTACACATAGGTTCTCGAAGAGAGAATGAAATTGGAGTGCAAGTGTCATGGAGTTTCAGGTTCCTGTACAACTAAGACCTGCTGGACCACGCTTCCTAAATTCAGAGAGATTGGATATATTCTGAAAGAGAAATACAACGCTGCAGTGCAAGTGGAGGTGGTACGAGCCAGTAGACTGAGACAGCCAACCTTCCTGAAGATCAAGCAGATTAAGAGCTACCAGAAACCCATGGAAACGGATTTAGTGTATATCGAAAAGTCACCCAACTACTGTGAGGAAGATGCTTCCACAGGGAGCGTCGGCACCCAGGGACGACTCTGCAACCGCACCTCTCCCAATGCGGATGGGTGTGACATGATGTGTTGTGGAAGAGGGTACAACACACACCAGTACACCAAGGTGTGGCAATGCAATTGCAAATTCCACTGGTGCTGCTTTGTGAAGTGCAACACGTGTAGCGAGCGGACAGAGGTGTTCACCTGCAAATAACGGCATCGTGTGAGAACAAACAGAACAAACCACCACGAGCGAGGAAAGTGGAGTACAGCAAACGACAGCATCATTTTGCACATCTAATCCTCTTGGGGAAAAGAACCCCAGCCAACACCACAACAACCACTCCCTCCCCACTACTACTTATACTTCTAAGGATGGTGCATTTTGGCTGGCTGGCTGGCTGTTGTAACTGCTTTGGAAACAAGGGCAACAGGATTAAGGTGATGTTGACAACCACATGAAACTTTCTCTCTGTCTCTCTCTCTATTTTTTTTAACTACAATCTGGGTGTTGTAGAGTTCTCTTAGTGTTTTAAATTATACATATCAGAGAAGCTGATTGCATTGCAGCTCCCATGACATTTAAAAGAAAAAGAGACTTTCTCCTATTTTACAGCAACAAAACTGTCTAGCTCCGTGCAAACAAAGACTTTTTTTAAGGAAATGAAATCTTCACTGACTAGAACACAGCATTCTCACTGCAGAAACCAAAATTTCTAAGAAAGCAGGTAGAGAGAAAACAACTGGTAGGGAGCAAAATCTATGGCAGAAATACTCCACTATCAGTTTGGAAAAAAACCCCAAGAGACATTTACAAAATTACAACAGCTGCCAGTGACACTGGAACTCTTTGAATGAACATTAAAAATAATTATTTATGTTTTTAATAGTATCAAAAAATTCTAAGCACTAACGGGTAGCTATGTCTTAATTCTGTACTAAATGTAAACTTATTGGAACTCTGACTTTATGACTTTTGTATTTGGTTCTCCCTAAGTTCTTCAATGCTACTGATCTCTTGTCACTCCACTATTAGAGAGTTCAATTACTGTAGGCCTTAAGCAATTGCCAGAGCTGAGCGAAAACATCATATGAAACTTTGGTTACCAATGTTTGATACTGACTTTTCCTGCTTGCCTCCTGAATAAGAATGACTTTTTTAGACTCAGGCCTGAGGTGTGGAGCACCTGCTCACAGCTCCTCATAAGGAGTTTTAGGATACAAAAACATGCTTCAACAAATATCAAAGGTTTTGCTTTGCCATTGAATGCACTGGCAGGATCTTCCAGGCATTGTGTTTTCCCTCTAATGGTTGAAAGTTAGTATTTCCAAGAATTTTAAATAACTTACGCTCAGTATGCACTCAGAAGTCAATAAACATCTGGCAGCTGAGCTCTAGGTTGCTGCAACCTCTGAGCTGTCATGGCTTCATGAGCATAAGAAAGCTAAAATTTGGGTTAGTCTGTGTCATCATTATTTTAAGGTTGGCAATAACATACCCCCTGGTAAGCACATGAATGTTAAAAGAAAGAAGCTCACTTCTTAATAGCACTCAATCCTAATTCCCACACCTTTTCCCTGGGAGAGATTTTTAAAACAGCCTCAGTTATTTTACTGCTGTAAAATCTAGTGTTTTAACCCCAAGACCCCAGATATGCCCACTTATAACACAGCCCATTTAACCATGTAATTGTTTGCTTGTCCCAAGGGTCCCTGCCTGATTTTCGGAAAACTTGGATTAAAAATGTCCTTACATCTGCATACCTGCATTTTTAGCTTTTGTTTCATTTCATTACTTATACTGAGGGGCTGCAGAGCCATGAGCCCTCCCCACCTGACACAGAAGCACTTGTCCATCCACATGGTGCTCTTGGGGCAAGGGGCAGGTGGACATACAGCTCCACCAGCTCCTGTGCTGGATATGTGAATGAGCCAGAATTACCTCTGTAATTTGTGGACCCATATTATCAAAGGTAACTAATGATTCAGGGATCTTCATTTGAACACTTGTGAGGACCTGCCTTTCTGACCCCAAGCACTTACCCTCTGAAAATCAGACCCTTTTGACAACTCCCCGACAGAGCAATGCAAAATTGCTTATTTTTTTCTACATTGCTGTTGATTTTTAAATACCAGCCTTGGCATGAATGAGTGCAACTTCACAGAAGTCAACAGGGGCCCCCAAAATACTAGATTCACTCCATGTAATTTAAAGTCCCTTGGATTCATGGGTATTGTTGTTGAATAATAGTGATAATACTGTACTTTCACTACATTCTTGACAGGAAGCAAATAAAGCTCCCAAACACAGTAATGCACAGTCTTACGGTACTAGATACTGTAAATATATTAGAATAGTATTTTTTAAGTACAACTGAGGAATCCAATTAAGTTATATTATTGTATATCGTTTAAATGTCTATAGAGTATTTTAAATTATTGTGAACTACACTGCGTTAAAAAAAAGAAAAAAAGGAAAAAAGTTATATATTATAACACCAACCACTCTGAAAAGTGGACCAAAGTGGCACTTTCTCTCTTCCACACCCCTGTTTGAAATAGCTCTGCCTGCTATTGTAAGACCACTGTAACAGTCCCATGACTGGGTTAGCAGTCTAGAATGTAATGTTTCAAAGCATCCTACAAAAGCTTTGCTCGTGTAGAGGTGCAGCATTCAAAAAGGTGCTGTATGGCACAAAGCAGGGGCTGGCAGTGGGAATGCTTGGACTTTGAAATATGTCCCAAGGAAAAGTAGTTTTGGTCAGAAAACACCATTACCACTAATATACCAAAACACCCTCCAAAATGGTGAATTTTAACAAAGGTGTCTGTGAATAGAAGTGGGTTACACATATCTTTTATTTTTAAAAATGTGGTTTGATGTCAAAGACCTGTGACAATAGAGGTTGGAACATGACCAGCAACGTGTGGTTTAACCATACTTTAGCCGTGACAAAACTCAAAATAATTTATGTTATTAAAGAACTTAAGAGCAAAGATCAATTTGTTTACTATGTTAATGTTTTATGGCAAGCAGAAAACAAAAGACGAAATGTGTTTCCATTAAAACTTAATTTTTTCTCCTTCTAGTTCCTTTTCCTTTTATTTGTTCTTTGTTCAGGAAAAAAAAAGGCAACAAGGTCTTATGGAAAGGCCATTTGTGTACAGGCTTCTCCACGAGAAATGATAGGCAAATTCAAAGTCCTAAGCAGTTTTTGTGTTTTGGGAAAAGTAGTAATGAACTTGACTGTGTGTGGTATCAGTCTCGAGCCATCTACCTACACCAGTACTACAGAGAAACCAGCACCAACAATGCTACTACCAGAGGCTTTAGCTGGCTACAATGAAAAGATAAACTTTTTGGTGGAAGAAAATAATTTTTTTGTGATAGAAATTTGGTATCCAACTAAAAAATGGTGCTTGGCCATGAACCTCGCATAACAGATTAGCAAACAGAGAGGAATAAGAGCCATAGAGGAGAGGGTTGAAGGTCCTGACTTAGGCACTTGTACATGCTCCAGCTTATTCAAGCCAGCTATGGACACATCTGAAAACCCTACCTGAATCTGAACCTGAAGGATTTTACAGCATTTACCTTGGTTAGAATAGTTACAACCTCTTTGATACTGAGAATAGTGCCTTCCTATACAAAATCTAAAGAAAATGTGTAACTTTTGCTGTATTTACCCTCAGGGAAGATATCCAGATATAGATAGAGCTATAGTGAAATTCTACATGAACTGAGTCCAAAATAACTTCATTAAAATGAACTAAGTTGGCCTGGATTTACAGCAGCGTAAGTATGCACAGCATTTTACCCACAGATGCCAAAGAAAACACTGCACCTTCTTTCTAATTACATCATGGGAAACTTGTTAATAGAGCTGCAGGAAGTTTTTATAGCACGTGGTAATGTTACATTTGTTTCTACAGTGACATCTGGAAACTAGATGAAACTCAACAAAGACTTTGCAAATCTTTTAACAAATCTAAAGCATGTTGTAAGCAGGTCACCTAAAGTTTTAAACATATTTCCATAGGTTTCTTTCTTAGTTGAAGGTTAAAGCCTCAAAGTGATATTGAAGGTAACAAGCTGAGACCTTCTCCTATAGCAGCTTTCCCATGCAAATAACTTGGTGTGGCTTTCACTATTGAAGGCACAAATGGCATTCAGCAGAAAATGCTTTCTATAAAGCTAATTTGCATTCATATCAATTTTCATAACTGGACAGAATGACTGCACATTTCCTTTCCAGCCCTTCAGAGCTTTTGTTGCAATGACAGTTCCCACAGTGAAGGCGATACAGTAAACGATACAGTAAAGACACAACATTCTTCTCTCTGAGTGATGGCCACAAGAAGATGTGGGATATACACAAAACCCCCTATGCCTAAGGAAAAAAAACATCAAAGTTGGAAAGGCAGAGGAAGTTGTAAGCAATTTCAGTTTGTGTTACTGATATTGTAAGAAACCTCCTGGGTGCTAAACAAACCGCATTGTAGGCTGAACTTCACCCACAAACTCATTTCCCCTCAAATCCAAAGTCCCTGTCTGCATCTCTGCACATTCAGACTTGAACAAACCTACCTAAAGATTGGCAAGTATTTTCTTTTTCATGTTTTATTTGCTATTAGGGAATGGCAGGGGATAATTTTCTGTCAGGGAACATATATTTGCAAATTTAAAATTTGCACCTAATTTTTTAAATGAAGATTTAGGGCATTTCCCACCTGCACATTCCTGCAGTACAGATATGTTTGCTTTAAGATTTGTTCAGTGAAGAATGGCAGTTCACATAATACATAGTAATTGTTTGCAATCTGTTCCATAGAGCACGAAGACAGAGGGTATAGTACTGCTATAAACTCAAAATCTTTAGTTGTGCTCTTTTTATTAAAAGCAATATGCTAATTATTAGCTGTTTGGAGACCCCAGTGCGAGTCTTTTTTGCTCATCCTTTTCAGAAGTTAGTGCTACGAAAGACCTAAAAATTGAAATATCAAAGTTTGCTGTGTTTCCAGGTCCTTAGTCTTGATGCAAACAGACCCTCAGATCAATAAAAAACCAGCTTAATGCGACTTAAAACTTGCATAGGTAATAAAAATGATTAAGATTTTTGTTTCATAGGCAATCCCAAACAACTGGCAACCACAACAGAGACTGGAAATGTTTGCATCGAAAGCCAGCTGTATGATTAGCCTCTGCCTTCATTTGCCCAGCAATTTAGGGAGAACCCTGCATTTTAGATCCCATACAACTAAAAGGAATTCCCAAGGAGATTACAAGATTTTGATCTTATTGTTTAATTCCTGTGGCTAAGAGTGAAAAGGAACATTCCCTCAATCTTTGGGTAAAGGGAAACCCAAAGGCATTTTGAAGGCTATTCACACCACTCAACTTAAAAGACTGAAAGACGTTAAGGGAAGTGACAGCCTCTCTGGAGCCCCTCTACAATAGGGAGAGCAATCTTGCTCCGGGGCGGGGGGGCCTTAGTTCAGCTCTGACAGACTTCTCCCTCTCATCTGGAGAAAAACTCTAGGAAGACAACGCTGGATAATTTACCTGCTGAAATTAAGCACCAAAATTTGTATCATGTGAATGAACTTCCATTTCCCCTCTACCATTTGCCTCAGTTGCTCTTGGGCACCAATTCTATTTTCCTTAGGTTTTTTAAAGTGTAATCTTTATTATTTTATATGTTGTGGAATAGATACTCCACTTCATCAGTGAAATTTGCTTTTCTTTTTCTTTTTACTGCCACCTGCTCCTCTCTTCCAACCAATCTCCAACTCCTGATTTAATGCATGGACTATCTCCCCACAGAAATTATTTCAAAGAGAATTGTTAAAGCCAGACTATTATTCAGTGATTTGATTGAAGTAGTTTCCTACAAAGCATCTTATTTATGATTTTGAATTCCTCTAAACATATAAGCTGTGCAGAGAAGTCTTATTCAAGGGGTGAACATTTGATAGTGTTATGATACTGGTTGTGGACAATCCTAATGGATGTCCATTGCAATCCTCGCCTGGTTCTTTCACCAGAGTGGATCCAGGCTGCACTGAAAGGCTCCCACAGCAACTGCATCCCAATTACCTGCAAGGATTGCACCCTGCCATTGCACCCAGCTGAGTTCTGCTTCCAGGTTAAGCTTGTTCAAAAGGCAGTGAAATTTAACAATCATGTATTTTCAGTAGTGCTAGACACAACACAGAATTTTCCATAGTGCTAAGTATCACCTCAGCACTTTGCTGAGGTAAGTATTGCATTCTTTTAAGACATAGAAATATACACCTAACAGGAGGTTTAGGCTGGATATCAGGAAAAGGTTCTTCCCCCAGAGGGTGGTGGGGCACTGACCAGGCTCCCCAGGGAATGGTCATGGCCCCAAGGCTGCCAGAGCTCCAGGTGCATTCGGACAATGTTCTGAGGCACAGGGTGGGATTGCTGGGGTGTCTGTGCAGGGCCATACTCAATGGACTCGATGATCCTGGTGGGCTCCCTCTAGCTCAGGATATTCTATGATTCTATGGTACTTGAAGGAATTAGCATACCCAGAGAAAGGGAAAAAAGGTAGTCCTCAAATTGCATCTCATATCCCAAATGAAAAGCCTAAAATGCATGCACATTATCCATGTATTTCCACGTACACATACAGATACATGTAAATATATAAAAATGTATATGTGTGTGCATATCTGAAAAATACTCACTGCAGATATTCAGAACAATTTCTATAAGCTCCTTCCTCAATTTCCATTTTTCAAGGGGAGTAGATTTGGTGGCCTCCTACTGAAATACAGCGGTAGAAATTTTCTACATTGTCTTCCATATGTCTGTGTCATCAGCATCCAATAACTTCTGATAGACCTCCTTTTTTATTTGTAGGTTTCTCTTTTATAAGTAGGTCTCAGTGGAAAGCAGAAGGGCAATTGGATTTAGATGATGTTTACAAGCCTTTTCTAACCAAAACTGTTCCGTGATTCTATGATTTTGCAGTTACTAATAGGGGATACGTGTGAAATCTCTCCCTCCACCTAGTCAGGAACAGAAGGCAGCCTAATTTAGTTCTAAATCCCCTGTCAAAGGCCCCAGCAAAGGCCAAGAGTAAGGGCTGAACTGAGATGTCCTGGATTTCAGTGCTGTTACCAGCCCTACCTGCTGTGGTTCCTGCAGTGCACAGGAGCGACAGTTGTGATGAATATACATTTATTGGCAAGCACCTCACAACCCTTCCTCCTTATCTCTCTCTTTAAAAGATAAGCTACTTAATATTTGCCCCTGGCTGATATCAACAAATGTGTCATGATATGCACTTGATCTGCACCCGTGTTAACCTTTTGAGCAGATGCAGGCACTTTCAGTCAGAAAACCATCACCGGTATGCTCTGTTAGTACATTTACAGTAATGAGTCAGATAAATGCTTTCTGTTTTTAAAAGGCCAGAAGCAATGCAGCAGGACAGGTTTGTCCACCCACTGCATTTTGTTCCAGCAATTCTGGCACAGAGCTGCATCTGGGATAAAATAGTCTTAGGAAGCCAACATGCCAAGCTTGAAGAGTAGGCTAATGTAAATATATAATGGCGTGGGAAAAAGTCTTTTGTTTGTTAATATTAGGTGATACAGAATATCTGTTGTTCAGGACAAGGAACCAGAGAGTTGTTGGATTCTGTTCAACAGTGCCCAGTTGTCTTTTTTTTAGTGTCTAAGTTGCTTTCCTCCCTGTGCGTGTGCGCACATGCAGAAGGACTTGGGAAAGACTTACTGAATCAATCCATTAATAAACTTTTCTCCTCATGAAAGAAATAAAAAAAGAAGGAGCTAGGGGGGATCTCCTAAACAAGAGGTACCTGGAGATGGGTCGCAGCAGCATGGTAAGAAAATATGTGCTTTGGAAATCTCAGCTGACTACCTAATCCAAACCACTCCTGGAGGAAGGAGAAGGAATGAGGAAGTCAGTTTGTGGTTACCAGCTTCTCTGGCTGTGATATCCCGTACATAATTATTACAGGGCTACACTTCAGCCAGCTTTTGACAAATGAACTACCAAGGGTTTTCTCTGCATGTTTTCTATTCAAGTGTGTTTAGTCATAAATACTTGGTTCTAATGGCATTTTCTTAGTCAAACAGAGCCACTCCTAAGCATTAATGTTCCTGGAATAAGCCTCTGTTCTTTTATTCTGGTTGAAGGTCTTTTTACAGAAGTTGGACATCCTGGATTTTTTTCACCCACACTAATTTTGGCTAATTACACCCCTAGCACTCTACATCTCCAAACCCTTTGCAACAGTTCATATAGTCTGTGTGAAATATTTATACAAAATAGAAATAACCCCTGAGATACTCAATGAAGTTATAAAGTTAATATTAGAAAGGAAAAAAATGTAGCAAAAGGACACAGACATCAGGTCAGAACACCAAATTTCCTTATTCCCAAGCACCTTATTCAAATTCAGCTTCTCTAGTCTTCAGAATCATAAACCAGAAACTCCTGAGTTTGTAATGCTCCCATTAACTTACCCAGAGGTATCCCCATTTTGGAAGTATCTGTAAATATCAACTTTCAGTCCCAAGGACCTGGAAGAGGAAGCAATGAGCCATTAACAATCCCTGGTGATGCCACTGTATGCTTTGGCTGTATTTGCAAACTTAATATTAAAATGAAAATGTACATGGGGAAAATGTTAAATTTTAATCAGTGCATATTTTTCAAATCATACTACTTTTTAAAGTGAGAACTAGCACTCTTTCTGATTCTACAAGCAGATAATAAGAGGTCCTACACTCCTTTGGGGATGTTTTCCTGAAGTGGAAGTTAAGATTTAGTGAATTGAATGCCCTCTACTAGTATTTGAACCATTTTTGTAGTTTTCCATCCTGCATTAGGAAGTCATGTATACATAAAACACATTTAGTGAAGTACCAGCACTGTCAATTTCTGGTTTAGGTAATTCCTGAAACTCTCTCCCCATGCTTACTACCCACCAGCAAAGAGAATAAACAGAAATAAATTTTTTCAAAACCCAGCTAAATTAATGCTTTCCCTAGGAGCTGCATTTGCTTTCCTTTAAAAACAGTACCCTCAGTTTTCTGTTTAAAGCCTTTTGCATTCAAGAGCTGCCTCTTTTCCCTAGGTGGGTTCACTTGAGCTTCTTTCTCCACTTCAGCTTTTTAGTTGGCTACACTCCCTCACAACCTGATACCTGTTCAAACGTCTCTACTCAAGCTGAGACAGATCCAAAAGGCACTTGCAGAGGGTGTTGGCCACGATCCTGAAAGCCTTTCTGCTGGCACTTCAAAGCAGTGAAGTGTTTGCCTGCTCCCATCGTCTCCAGCTGAAAGACGAGGGGGCTGAGCTTCCCCTTCCACTGTGGATGACTGCAAGGTAAGACACATCAGCTTAAGGAGCAATAAATCAAATCAGGCCCTGCTCAAGCTCCTGACCTGAAACCTGTCCAAGGTGATGGTTTTCACCAAATTCAGCTCTGACTCTACACCCAGTAAAGCCAGACTAGAGGATGCTGTGAACTGAACGAGAGAGTTTTCTAACTCTGGTGTACCTCTCAAACTATGCAAAAAAAACTCTTTGGTGAAAAAAGACAAGTTAATCAAGACCAAAATAGAGTTGTGATGCATCTCTCAAATTCAATATAAAAACAGAAGACTGGGGAGTGAGAACATTTTTTAAGGTAGGCTTCCTCAGTGTCCTAATTTTCACATTATTTTAATTACATATTTTAATATATTTAACCTAAAAGCTTGAAAAAAGGAGGAACAAGATACAGAAAGATTTCACAAATATCAAACTGAAATTAGTTGGCTGGTCCAAACCAGACCCTATCTTAAATCAAGGGAACTATAAATTTTTGTGCTTCCTTGGAAAGAGAACACTTTTCAGGATTCTTTTGTGTGTGTATGTGTGTTTGTGTATTTGTGATGGGGAAATCATCCAACTCCTAGTTAAGGGGCATGTTATCTTTTCGAACATTTCTGTTCCAATGCAGCCGATAATCTTTCTTTCCTCCTACTTTTGTAAAAATCCTGACTCAGTGACAGTGTGGAGTTTGATATTTCAGTTCCAAAAGAAGATAGTCTTGTATTTTTCCTCTCTCTAATCTTTCTCAGATATATTCTGTTATTGCTATTCTTCCAAATTCAGACATCCAAATCAAACAAAACTGGAGTATACCACCATCTTCATCTTAGAGAAATATATGAAGCCAAAAGGTGTTGAGTACTTTTTAAAGATACTAATTTAAACAGCAGAAACCTACCATTAAAACAAAGCCAGGCTATCATATTCTGTCACAGTTTTAAAATAAATAAAACTGATTAAATTTACTGGCCTGACCTGAGATCTCATTTGTGAAATATTGCCCAGTGCCTGGGTAGTTTCCCCTTTCCTTCATTAAGGAAACCCTGGTAAAACTCAGTCCTGAAGTCAGGTGTAGCAGAGGACACATCAGAGAGATCAAGTCAAACGTGGGGATCAAGGAGCACACGGTAGGAGCAGCAAGGCACAGACTTAGCAGGGTTTTTTAACCTCACCACAGCTATTTGTGAATACTCATACCAACAGCCATACCACAGGCAATCTATGGCCGGAACGATTTTCAGTCATTTTCAGTGTTTCCAAATGGAAAATGCTTGGCTTCTCTGCACTTCTTGAGTAGTGACTACTTCTGCATCCTCTGGGGGAGAAGAGGGCAGAAGGCTACAGAAGGCTACTTTGAGAGCTATAGGCAAACTGCTGGAAAACTTGGTGTGGTTGTTTCTGCTTCTTGTGGCACCAGCTTAGGAGAACACTTGGAGGCCAGTGATGGAGAAGTTATTTAAGAGAGGGAGGGACAGGATGCAGTCAGTGCCCAGGCAGAGGCTCCCAAGTGACACTGCAGCCCTGTCACAATGCTAACATCCCTTTACTGAATCCCATATTATTTAGCCTTATTGTTTGGCTTGTATTTGTTTTCTTGGTGCTTTCCCAAAAGCCAAGTGTTTTTCTTTTCAAGACCAGCAACCAAACAGTGCAAAATAAACATGCTGCCTGTTGCTACACAGCTTCAGCACAGGTTGAGGAGTTGCTCCAAGTGTGGATGAGGCAAATAAACAACTCTTGCCCAGATGATAAAGCAAATATTCCATTCGTGTCATTTTGGCTGTGGCTTGTGTCAGGAAATCAAAGGTACAGGGGACCCCATCTGCTCAGGGGAATGGGCTGGGACTGCTGCCCTTGGGAGGCTGTCCTGCCACCAGCAAGGAGCCATGGTGTGGAACCAGGAACCAGAAAGGTGAAAGCTCAGCCTTCAGCCCACCTCGATGCCTTGCCTGCAGCTCTCACTGAGGAGACTGAGTTTGCATACTGAGGGCATGAATAAAGGCGAAATTTTCCAAACTATTTTAATGTAAATACAGGGGTGTCCACAGTTAAACCAGCATGGCAGTTCAACTGGGACAACTGCCAAGGAACAAATTTAATGCAATGTATTTCATTTACTCCTTAACAATGGGTAAATGGCACTCTCTTGCTGTCTCAGTGGTGTACCTGCCGCTGTCTACGTGTCTGCCCACAGGTGTTGTGCCCTATGAACACGCACAGTCTGTTAACATTAATCTGTTCGCTCGTGTTTGCTTCCCTCTTCCAGCCTGGCTGCTAAAGCCTATCAAAGCTCCCAAGCCAAACAAGCACAAACACTGCTCACAGAGTGTGTAGGCAGCAATTAGAGCTCGTCGAGGTAGGTGCAGTGCTTTACTTGTGCTGGCCCGTGGCCAAGGAGCTGCACGAGGGAGCTCTGCTTCCCCAGCCGTGCAGGAGGAGGGAGGAGGAATTCCCTTCGTGCCTCCCAACCTGCTGATAATGACAGAGCTCCATCGCTTGAGAGCTGTGCCTTCGTCCCTGTGTTTCCAGCTGCCAGTGGACATTCACATGCCACTTATTAAAACTGGCCCTCACTGCAACCATTCTTACAACCCCATGAAATTCTTGTAGTAGCTCCATTTTTCCCCCCAAACACTATTTGTGACCAGCAAATAAACTGCAGTTGCAGTGAATTTATTACATTATTTGAACAAATACCAGCGGCTCTTTCTTGATTTTGTGAAAAAATCGTGAAAACTCATGGCCAAATCTAAAACAGAGAAAATATTTTGCTGTTACATAATAAAAGGGGGGGGGGGAATCTATTTTAAAATATCAAACTAAGATATTTTATCACTTTAAAAGCTTAAAAATAAGCACCCACAGAAACATTTTGCTGGATTGCAACCTAAATGTTTTTTACGTTCTGGTACAAAACCCCCAGTACAGTAATGATGATGGGTAGCAAAACAATCTGCTAAATCTGTAAGTTTTTCTTTCCAGGATTTTTTTTCCATTATTGAGTGTATACATTACGATAAGGAAATAGATTCATCTCATGCAGTTTTTCCTTTGGACATGAACATGGGAAAAATTAATAACCACATGGTTCAGTGCAGTGCTCATAAAACTTTCAGCTTTCTGTTTGCTCTTCTATTGCTGTGAAACAACTAGAAATGCATCCCATAAATTAGCATACAAATAGCATATATAATTCAGTGTAAACTGAATTGTTTATAAACATCAAACATTATTTATAGCGCTCACACACGTCACCATGGAAACAAAGTAATTGCTATACCATTAGGACACAATTTCTCTGTGGAGCGAGAGAGAATGGCAATTTATCTGCATCTGGGCGGTTTCACATTGCTGCTTGTGGTCAAAGATATCCCCTCCAAAGCATCTTTTGGATGTGGAACCAGTTTTGATTACTGAAGAAAAGATTAGATCAGTCTAAGAGTGAGATGACTTGAAACAGAAATGCACATGTGAAAACACTGCAATTATTGCACAGGAGTGATGTGAACTATTCAGTGACGGGACTTCAAAGGCAAACTGAGGAATTTCAAGCCCAGTCAAAGGTCAGTGTTTCCCATCTCACCATTGCCAATGGTCAGTGGTTGCTGCCATCTGTTTGCTGCTTGGCGGCCTCGATGAAGTAGCAGTATTGATTGCAGATCCAAAAGGTAAAAAATTAGCAAGAAGAGACGTCCTTGTTTATAATCCTTCTAGTAAGGTCAATGGTTGAATGGACCAGAGAAATGTTTTTCCTCTTTAAAGAGAATGGAGTATATGCAGTGTCAATATTTAAAGGTAAACAACTTTATCAGACAAATATAGGGGCACAGTTTGTAAAGGACAGATATGTCTGCATACAGAGAGACATCAAGAGGTATTTTTGTTAATATCAGTAAGAATATAAGGCATTAAGACCACTGCTTTCCTTCTTGCTCTTGAAATGGAGGCTGTGATACAAAGAAACCTGTTCTTGGACCTAATAGTGTTAATGGCAAGATTATCACACCTTGGCAGTAACAGCTTCCAACTTGGTCTTTCCTGCCCAACAAGAGCCCTTTAAGAGAGTTAAGAGAAAACAGGTGGTAATTCATCACAGCATCATACCGGGCTGCATCAAACCATGGCTTGAACTGATCATGTATGTTTTAACATAAGAAAATATAATAAAATTCTCAGCTGAAATTATCATTCCCTTTAACCAAAATTTGTTAGCATGAGCAGACAGGATCCTTGTACTTTTGATGAAAGGTTCACCCTGAGGCTGATTTTGCAATATCACTGCAGGCACAACTCCTAGAGATGGTAAGTCGGAGTCACAAGG
This sequence comes from Gymnorhina tibicen, assembly GCA_013399875.1. Taxonomy (NCBI): domain Eukaryota; kingdom Metazoa; phylum Chordata; class Aves; order Passeriformes; family Artamidae; genus Gymnorhina; species Gymnorhina tibicen. The sequence goes on from VXAZ01007519.1 coordinate 575,259, forward strand.
TTACTCCAAAAGGATTGCATGTAGAAAGTCCCATTGCTGCATGAATTGAGCTTATTCCCCAGCTAGATTTCCTATAAAGTTTTTGTCTCATCAAAAACTGCTCCTAAATTCAGAATGGAAGATTCCTTTGCGTAATCTGTGCTAATAACAATAAAACCAGAATGGCTTCTGTATTTCTGACAGAGGTTTTTCTCTATGGGGGAAAAAAAATCTTCTCCCTCCTTGCAGATCTAAATGCTGCAAAGTACTTTAGGAGGTTTAGGATAAGAAAATGGCTGGAGTAAACACAGGGTATAATTATCATCATCTGTCTTCTTTGTGAATCCATACATTTTATATTCCATTTAAAACTGAAAAAAACCCCTCGACAGGATGTCTTCCAGTGAACCAATTTAGCTAATGAGAGTGAATATCAATGACTGCTGGCTAATCAGAATGGTATTAGCATAAATTTTACTTAATGAGGACATATTTGCCTGGTGCCAGGAGCAAACTGCTACTGAGCTAGATTGTAAAATGCAATGGATGGGTAAGTCTCATCTGGAAAAAAAACCCAGCAGATCAAGTAAACAGAACTGTATATGAGGTTCCTGCTAAACTAGATTTTTTTTTTGCAACCCAGGATTTTAACCCCACTTGAGGCTTTTCAAACTTCTCCATTATAATAGAATGCTATCAAGTCTTTAACTGTGATGAATTAAACACCCTGGGGAACAGCTTGACAAGAGATTCCATTGAACTCTTTTAACCTCATGTGGGTAGGTAGATCACTGAGGGAACTTGCTTTTTTCATTTAAGGCATGAAATACATGCATTCTGCTGCACAACAAAAGTATATTTTCCCTTTGTGCATTGTGTAAGGCGCTTTTCTGAAAAATCCTTAACACTCCTCTCAGCTTCAAAAGCAGCAATGGTACATTGCCCTCTGTCTGCCTGTGAGCGATCTTGGGTGGAAAACTCCCTTCAGCCACTATTGTCTTGAAGGAGTTAAGTCCCAGCAGCATCCTGGAGCTGCTCAGCACACTGCATTTCTTCCTCTTTATACAGAATCCCTATTAGACAGCCTGAGGAGGCTCCATGAACAATATGAAAGATTTTTGTCTACAGTAACATCAAGGGGTTAGAGTTCAATACTCTCACAAAATATTTAATCTTGTGAAATGCTATTTGTAGTGTCATTCTTGTATATACCTGCTTTGAAATTCCTAACCTTAGATTCTTCTATATAAAGGAATATAGGGCACAAGTGTTCTTACCTTTGATATACTATAGGATCTAACAATATTTAACTGGTGAAGTCATTTTTGTTTCCAAACCTGTGTCTCAAATATGCTTGGGAACGTGGAAACTCACAATGCCCTTATTCATGACATCAAAATCAGTTCCATGGTAACACATTGTGATGACAAAATACACAGATTGCAAGGTCACAAGTCACACTTAAGAACAGGCAGGGGAGAAATTGTTAGTTTAATGAATAACATTAGCCAGTTCCAAAAGGAATAAAAATAAAGAAAAAAATAAAGTACCTAAAGTAAACACCCTTAAATGCACTTCAAAACCATTTCATCTTAAGTAGTTCTTCAAAGGCAGAAGGCTTCCACAGCTTTCACCTCTGCAGCGAAGAGAAGTCAATGTTAAGAAGAAAAGAAGTGCTGTACATTAATGATGGCCCTATCAGTGCTTTTACGTGCACAGAGAGAATCAGCAACTGCAGGGAAGAAATGCTGGATGAAAAGGAGTGATGTTAATTCCAGGCTAAATCCCTGAAAGCAGCTAACGATTCTTATGCTCAGCAAGGACTGGGTTTTTGCACCCAGTGAGAAGCCACTTCTGCATGTCCTTGGTCTACAGACAGGTATTTGGAATATTTCCTGCATAGCACCTGGCAATGACAACTGCAGTATGAATCCTTCTGCCGAATTTGAAGTGATTCTTTCACTGCTTGTTTACTGAACACTGCAACACAAGAAAGCAATCCAGGTTTATATGGTTTTAATGTCCAAAGGCTACCTCTGGCATTTAAACACTTTTGCTGCAAGGACCCCACTATCTGTAGATATGAGAAATTCCTGCAACCAGCTCATCGCCTGAGTAGGTAAAGGCTGCAAAAAAGAGGAAGGAAAAAGATGAAAGAGGAAATGACCAGCCCAGTATCTGAACAAATGCCAGTCTAAGACTTTGACACTGTCATTAGATTTGCTTGCGATTTCCCAGGCAATGACAGGAAAAATTTGGAGTTCTTCAAGCAAATGAACCAAAAAAATCTGTGGTTAAGGGAATGTTCTTGCATATGGCATGTCTTAGTCATTAGGTGGTTGGTCCAAGAAGTCACTGCACAAAAAGTAACAAGAACATATTTGCATGGGTTTTCCCTCCTGACTCTTGCATCTAAACCTTCTTTGAAATCACAAGTCAAATCTGTCACATACAATCTATTTGACGTGACTGTGTCATAAAATTGGCACTGTATGTTCTATGCTTACCACAGTCTGAAAGGTCAACAGAGAGGATAGATTTCCTTTAGCCTCTTGTTTAAATAGCATCTTATTTTTATTAAAAAAGATGTTTGGGTTTTTTTTACCATATCATGGCAGACAGCCGTATCCCAATATGTCCTTACATAGACAGAGACTGAAGAGCCAAAAAACAAATTGCGACTTAAACTCTATAAGGAGAACCATCTCAGATTAGTCTTCTTTCCATATATCAGAGCAAAGGATTTGAAAGGTGGGAGCATTTCAAAACAGATCAGGGAGCAGCTTTGATTTTATTTAAATGATGTAAAATCACTGGATTATTCAAAAACAATGAAGCATGCTTTGGTAAGGAATTAACATTTTTAACATATTCTTGTACTCTGGCAGTGAAGGGAATGGTAAAATTCCCTCTATATTAGATAAAATGGCTTGACAGTTGCATACATACTTAACCACAGGTGGGGGGTTCTTCTTAATTTGGTGTCTATCATGTGATGCTTCATAAGCAAAGAATAGCAGGCCATGCTGCTTTATTCAATTGGGTTATGCTTTTACTCATTCTTTCTGCATGTGAAAAGCATAACAGAGAACTAGCAGAGCAGAAGTAAGATGTGTTTTGTTAGTTGTCTGAAGCCCTGGGGCCCGGAACCGGATAAGTCCCGATATTATACCCTGGTTGAGCAGAATAAATCCATTTTGTTTCCTCCAAACATTTAGCCATTAAAAAAATATGAGATAGAAAAACAGACTTTGCTGTCTGCATGCCTTCTTGTAAAGCTTGTATTGTGGAAATGTCAGAATCATTAGGTCATTGGCATATATTTTGCAAGCTAATGCTTCTACTTTAATTCTCACTGGGGACTGCATGTCTGCTTTTCAAATAAAACCCAGACTGAAGAAGGTGAAGAGAGCTTAAAATGGTGCTGGTAATGCTCTATGATGGCTGATAACACGTCAGGATATGAATAATTAGGAAATATCAGCCAAGGCTGATACAACTACAGCTATTAAAGTACCAAGCCCCACAAAAGTAATTGGTAAGTGTTGAAATTGCCTCATAAATATCTGTGGCTCCTTTTAAATACACACAGAGGCACATGGCTGAATAAAGTTTTAAAATAAATGCAGCACAAGAAATAAATTTAATACGTGAAATCATGCACATAACAGAAGCACAGCGGTTATACTTCAGAGGAGACAAGTGGATGAATTTGCTCCTGAATCACCCAAGACAGATGCAGAACAAGTGGTTGCAGAAACACAAGCCCCATTCCAAAAAGAGCTGTTTGTCTCTAAAAACACATATTACTGATAAAATCTGGTATGAGTTGAGGAAAGAGGTTAATAATAGTAGACATAATAACACAAGTAGAAACACTCTCAACTCACAACTGGATAAAAAAGTCTTGAACTTGCAGCAGTTACTCTTCTGCCTGAGTGCTCACTGCCCAGACCAGCTTTTTCAGCCCTTTGCAGACACACACTCACACTTCATTCTGTGACTGAGCACCAGAGCACCTCTGCTTGGGGAGAAAGGACAGATTCCTTCACTTAAAGTCCTTCTATCAGAAGCAGACCCAGCTACCTGCGCACTCCTGCAGCCCTGCCAAAGGCTCATGGCAGGGAGCAGGACAGGTTTGCCACCTCCAGGCTTTCCGCCTTGAGCTTGAGGCTCTACTGAACTCAAAATAGCCACTCAAAACCCAGTCAAAACCACTGGGTGCTACCTTGATCTTATAGCATGGCCAGTTTAAACTGTTCGAAACCACAAGTTTAGTGAGATTTTGATACTAGTTTATAAATCAGCCCAGATTTATCTGAAAGAAGAATTCAGAATCAGTAGACAAGCTAGTGGACTCGAATAAAGCTTCAGACAAAGGCAGTTTTAATTCTGAATTTCCAAACAAATCCTCAAACTAAACAAATCTCGTGTAGTTTCTGTTTTCATTGTGGACATCTTACACAGCCCCAGCTAGCTGCAGATTTCTGTGTCCATTTTTATGTTTCTGATCCATATTTCGTGGTTGCATGCTCCATAGCAATCCTCCAGGATATATTCCAATCAACTTTCACAAGAACTTCATGTACTATGACACACTGGCTTAGAGTTACATTGCTCCAAAACACAGGAAAATCATCTGTGAACACTGGAAAGTGCTATTTCAAGGTATTAGTCTAACTTACGAGTATTTCAAGGTATTTTTCAAGGCGTTTTTCAGGGTATTAGTTTAACTTATGAGTATTTTATATAACCCAAGAGTTTACTGTAAACTTCTTTAGAGTGGAAATGCAAGACCCGAAGAGCTTGTGAGCATATGTATAAGCATAACTCCATAGCCATCAGAACAGATATATATCGTAAAACCTCAACCCTGCTCTGAGTTTTGCTGATCCCCTTCTTCAACCTGCTCTCCTTTGTATTTATTTTACTTAAAATCAGTCTGACTCTAACAACCTATGCAAAATTCATTCTGTGTCATTCCTCTGAAACTGGATGGCATTTGCATTATCCTATACACATAAAAGATGAGTTTACAGGCTCTCAGCTTCTACTTGAAGCCTCCCCCTTTCTCCACTGCAGAAGTGGGTGAGATGAACAGTAAATAACTTGCTAGAAATGCTAAATTGAGTTTTTACTCAATTCTTTTTGTGATTCATTCTTGTCCTTCAACTAAGTATATTGGGAAAAGATGAATTCCCAAAAGCTTGAACACTGGAATAAAATAATTTTCAGAATGTATGCCCAAAAACCATTAAAAATGTAATCTATGCACTGTAAATAATCCTTTTAAAGCAGCACTGTCTGACAAAGGGCAGAATGTCATCTCAAGCATTAGTACCTCCAGTGAATGCTTGTAGACTTTTCAGAGAAGAAGAGGGTTCACAGAAAACTCTGGAGAAATCTGAATTACCAGTTTCTTTGAAAAATTGTGGAAGGCAAGTTAGTTTGAAAACATTTTTTAAAAAATGAATACATATTTTCAGAAATGGTTTTGGATATAAATTTGCTCTGATTATTAGCTCAGCAGTACATTTATTTAATCTTAGCTTCTACACAAAAAGAGTTTGCCAAGTATTGGCCTCAGGTATTTTCCTTTCCAGATCAAGCACAAGAGCAACTGGAACATGATTAAAAAGAAGCCCATGTGATTGCTCCGGTGAGCATGATGGCAATGTTTTCTGTGGGTTAGGGCAAAAGAGGACACATGCTGCAAGAGAACTGGCCATCTAAAAGGCATGGAGCATTTAATTTCACCCTGTCCTTAGATGTTTACTGACTTTGTGGTGAGCCCTCTCTGACTTGGTTTCTCACTAATTCCCTCTTTTCGCAGTTTGCTTATTCTAGGAAAGACTATCTATGGCTTACAAGTAGCAATGCAAGATTCTCAGTGGAGTGGTAACTAAGCACTATCTGGTCCCATAAACTTGGAGGCAACCTCTAGAACCTGAGGAGATGATAAAGTGATAAGTGCAGGGCTCGTGTCCATCACAACACTGCTCCACTACATCTGTTACATAATTGAAAGAGGTTCAAGCAACATTTACCTCTTCGTGAAGACAGTGAGTGGGGAGAAGGCAAAAGTGGCTATTATTACACAGTATTGGGTCAGAAGCACTAGGTTTATTAGGAGAAGAGCAAACTAGTTGCCGTTCTAAATTACAGAAATCACAGTGCTGCAGTTTTGGGAAAAATCAAGCCATGGGGATAGAAATTTCCTAGGAGAGACAAAAAGATGGAAAGACTTCTGAGGTATTTAGCACAATTTTTGACTGTGACTGATTAAAGCTGTAATCAGATATTGATTTAGCTCTGTGGATCACAGAATCAAAACTTTAGCCATAGCCTTAGCCAAATACCAGGACAAAAAATGAGACAGTGTGCATGCCAATATTGTGAGAAATAAAAGTGAAGAAAATGTTGTGGGACTCTTTTCACATATAGCTGAAAGCTTTTATAGGTTAGACTTGGGTACATAAGTTATTCTCACACCCAGAGAGTGTGTACAGGATACAAGTCAGCTGAAGTTACCAAAATAATTTTGAAAAGAAAACCTATTTATAGGGAAAGAATTGATAAAATCTTTCTTTGATGACACCAGAGTGAAATCAAACCATAACATGTGGATATGAACTCCATGTGAAAGTATAACAAAATCTAGAAGAAATAACATTTATAATTGTTTTCTTATAAAACATTTTCAGGAAAAGGAGTACTTACTCAAGGGGTGAAAATGCCAGATATTAGGTTGTTAAGAATGTGAATACAGTAGGAAGACAGAAGCCATTAAAAGCTCAAAAATATATTCTCAGATGTTTTTAATGGCATAGAAAAGCTATCAACAGAACACAAAATAAAGTTAACAGAATTCAAATTCCGTTATACGTGTGCCAACACATACTTAGAAGCATACTTAGATGAAAACTTAAGGAAGAAATTAGACTTACTGCTCTGAATCCAGGAGTGAGTACTGATGCACTTTTAGAATGGGTCTTTTGTCTACCAGCTCCAGAAGAGGAAGGGGAGACCTTTTACCCACACCTTGAGCTTAAAAGAAAGAGGGAGAGGGACTTTTTACAAGAGCATGGAGTGACAGGACATGGGGGAATGGCTTCACACTGACAGAGACTAGATTTAGATTGGATATTAGGAAGAAATTCTTCCCTGTGAGGGTGGGGAGGCCCTGGCACAGGTTTCCCAGAGAAGCTGTGGCTGCCCCATACCTGGAAGTGTCCAAGGCCAGGTTGGATGGGGCTTGGAGCAACCTGGGATAGTGGGAGGTGTTCCTGTCCATGACAGGGGGTGAGATGAGAAGAGCTTTAACATCCCTTCAAACACAAACCATTCTATGATTTTATGTTCTACCTACCTCCTAAGGGGCCAAGCCAATGCCTGTACAGAACTCCACATATCAACCAGGAAGAGTGTTTCTTAATAAATGCATTTACCCCCTCTTCCTTTCATCTCATCCTAAGTAGTTCAATGGGGTGGTGGAAAATTTCTTTAGAAAGAAAATTATAGTTCGTGAAATTTTAACTTAGACCCTCTAAACACAGTGCTTCACTGTAACTTTAAGGCTCTGCTCTGCACCTCTATCATTTCCTGAAAGGATATCCAAATGTGGGAATATACAGAAGTTTATCGATGGTATTTTGCTGTGAGTATAAACAATGGAACAGTGTCACGGACGGGGAGTCGGTGGTGTAAGCTTGGAACATAACAGACAGCAATGTAAAGGTAGGAGTGAATAATTAACTTCTATAGGAAAACCAGGTCTGATCTAGGGGCCCTTCTAGGCCTTGGGGGGTTAGCCATGGCTATCAATATTTCTTTACTTACAGAGAAGAAAAGTACAGATGAATGACAAATTTGGCTGAAAAAAAATTCTATCCAATTTGGCTGCCATAATTGTTGATCTAAAAAACTTTAATCCGAAAAAAATTTGTACAAAACACATTAATCATAATAATTACCCTAAGAACAGCTTATGAAGAAGACACCCTTCCTTTGATTTTCTGATGGTAGTTGTTATACAGAATCATCACCTGAACCTGCTATGTGAGGTCTCACAACAACATTTTTGCAATGATGAAGATCATCAGAGACTGTAGGTAATGCTGCAGGAAACCTAACAGAAGGTGAATGCCAGCAAATATGTTCAGGAAAATTAAAAGCTTCCAGTGTTATGCATGCACAACCCCCCAGCTCCTTGTTTGCCAAAGCAGGCTGTAAACTGCTTGTGCCAGTGGTGGAGAAAAGAGTTTCTCAAGCAGAAAATTTATTTCAATTGCAGATGGATGATTTACAGCCAGAACATAAACCTGGAAAAAATTCTGTCTGAGTTTTCAGTAAAAGAGAGGTAGTACAAACACCAGAGTCTGATGCTGTTTGTGTAAATAGGTTCAAGAAAGTTTTCTCGGTCTCAGACAGGATGCAGTCAGTCACTGCAAGAAACAGTAATGCAAAAATGCATTGACTTTGCAAAACATAATGCCAGTGATTAAGGCTGGCTGACCTTCTGAGTGTAAACCTTCTCCTTTTAACGACTTTGAAGGAGAAATTTTTGTGGCAGATGGCACTTTGGTCAGAGGTTCTAGATCATTGGCATGTAAAATTGCAATGTAGGAAATACAAAAGTGAGTACATGCAAGGTCTGTGGACACCAGGAGTGGAGAAGACTGGTTTAAAAACATATGATATTTGATTCAAAATTAATGCAGATTCAGGGGACAATAAAGCCCTAACAATACAATAGCAAATGCCAAAACCAGGAATATTCAGAAACTAGAGGGATGGGGGAGAAACTGTAATTTTAAACAAGGTAAGACCTATAGACCATATTTGATGTATATAGGTGTACATATATAGATGAATAACTATTCATGTTTTGGTCGGCAGGACAAGCAGATGGAGACTGAAGATATGCCAGAGGAAGTTTAGGTTGAACACCAGGAAGATTTTCCTCACCAAAAGGGATGTTAATCTTTGGACGGGGCTGCCCATGGAGGTGGTGGAGTTTCACCCCCAGAGGTGTCCAAAGAATGCCTGGATGTGTCACTCAGTGCTCTGGTCTGGGTGACAAGGTGGGGATCAGGCACAGGTTGGACTAAATGATCTTGGTCTTTTCCAGCCTTAATAATTCCATGAGTATATGGTTATTCCTAATTTCCAGGAATAACCATTATCATTAGGGTACTCAACCATGAAATTTGTGACCACACACACAAAAACTCTGTTTGCATAGAAATTGCTTGCCTTGGAGAACCGAAGATGGTATTTTTAAAAATTGCATTTTTTGCAATAAAGATGCATTTTTAAAAATTTGTATACGTATATTGAAACAAACTGATACAGAAGACCTTCTGTGACGGTATAACACATGACTTTAAATCTTTTCGTGCACACAATACACACTGAAGATATTTGACAGGAAATGCAGTTATGAAAATCACTTGTGTCCCGTAAAACAAGTTCATTCATTTCTCTGAGATTACTAAGAAAGTCCACACAAATAGTGCCTGCCTTAAAGCTGCACAAAAGAAAGAGGAAAAACAAACATCTTGAGGCTCCAAGATCTGATTCAGAGCAGACTAGAAATGGAGAGGGGGTTAGCCAACATCAGTCTGAGAACTGAACAAAACATTGTGGAGAGCCACAACCAAAGGAGCACCAGCTCAGAGCCCAGTGGGCAGCTCTGAAGAATTTGCTGCATCATCATGTGAATTTTGTCCATGCCTTCATGGAGAAATGAAAGTCCTCAGTGAGGTCCAAGACCTTATTTTAGTTTACACCTACCAATGTAAGCAGCCTGACTTTGCTCAGGGAGCCATCTCCTTTTCTCCCAAACTCTTCCTTTGAGCAGTTGTCAGCTTACTTTGAAAATGCCAAGTGATTGTTTTGGCCACCAGCTAAAGATACAAGAAGAGCCTCACAGAACTTGGAGTTCAGGTAGACAACTGTAATGATGGTAGATGGGAAAACGGAAGCAACAGAAGCTGAATTTCAAGAGACAGGCAGGGGGAAAGGAAACCTTCTAATTCCTTCAGTATATTACTAAAAATTTCCATTTCCATCTACTCCAGCATCTTTTTCAAGGCAGTTTAAAGAAACAAGTCATCTTCTGGACAAATGGAGTTCTCCAAAAGAGAGGGCAAGAGGCAAGCAATATTTGTAGTGTATATATTAATTTGCTTCACAGGAAATTGTTCCAAGACTATGGGGTGCAGCCATCCTGCAAAGTCTGCTCCTGCTCAGCTGTATTACTCATCCAGAGTTGATCAATACTAGCAGTGCAAGATCCCTGAAGTAACTTTCTAGATTTGCAAGATTTATTATAGCCATTTTGTCTTGATGCCTCCCTAGATTTCCCCCCTATTTTGTGTATTTAGACCTCAGTGGAGGAAAAACGTTTATAAACGTACTTAAAGAGGTGATTAATGCCTAAAGACATCAATAGCGGGTAAGCACATAATTACTTACTTCTAAAATAAGATGAGATTTGTACACTTTAAGTGCATTCCTAAAAAAGGTTTCTTAAGGGATCTTTTTTCATCTTGTTCTGCTCACCTGTGAAGTGCCTAGCACAAACATTTCTGTTAAAAAAAAAAAGCAGAATGGTTTCCTTGCAAAGATGTTTAGAAGAGAAACAAGATTTTGATTTGCTTGGAACATAGTATATTTTAACACACATTGATTTCTTCAAACATTTGCAGAATCTTTATGAGGGGATTTTCAAGCCAGTGTAATTTATCTCTTGATTTTTCAAGAATAATATCTATGTCTGTACTTTTGATTCAGCCACAGTAAATAAGAGAGTTTCCTTCCCTTTTTTGCAAGGCCTGTTTGATGCTGTTTCTTGATCTTGAATTAGTTGTTGACATATCAAATGCAAATCTAGTCCTTTTACACTATGAATCATCACTGCCCTTGGTTAGGGGGTAAGAAGAGATGAGAAGGGAAACAGCATTTCTGGACAATACTGATGATTGAGGGCTGGTGTGACTCATGCTTAGGAGGTCTGCTGCATTTTCAAACCACCAGCTGAGGAGATTAAGAAGCAACTTCAAACAGGGCTTTCAAAAGGAGAAGGAAACAGGAACTGGGATAAGGTGCAGAGTAACGCACACAGCCATATCCTGAAGCTCTCACTGATGCAAGATTCCCAACAATATTACCTTTATGGTTTCCAAGCACTAAGCTTAGAGGTCATGGTTTAAGACGGGCCCCAGTTAGCTGGGAGTTCCAAAGAGCCCAAAGTCCAACCAGTAGAGTTTTTAAGTAATTATTTCTTAGTCAGATTTTGTGACAAACAGGAATCCAGAGAGCTGTATGTAATTTTCCTCAAAAAACCCAGTTTCGTTCTCATATACACAGCGTTGTTATGAAAACTGTTGGCATATGCATGGTTAGGAGGAAGAGGATATGGACAGTGACATTTCCATTTGCTGAAAATTAGGTGGGGAGGACAACTCTCAAAGAAGTATCAAATAAATCATTCTTGTATCCCATCTAATTTCACTCTATATGGGAACTTAATATGGAATTAGAAAGATATCTCTCCACGCAGCAAAGCATCTCTTTGCTGATGAGAAAGAGATAGAAATAACATATTACAAAATCAGTAAAGTCAGAAGTGTGCCCACTTTGCTATTTACCACTGACAGATAACGTCTTTCCGCAAACAGAGGGTTCTAAAAATCGTAAGATATTTTTGACTATTCCCTTTTAGACTGTCTGGGGGAGGGAGTTGTTCGGTTTTGCAGTCAAAGATTGTTCCGTGCATTACTTTCCTACCTACCACATGCATTACTGTACGTGAGCCCCTTTTGTACTCAGGTACACCAGGTTTAATTGCAGAACCGATCCTGCTCTCTTTGGAGGACAAGGAATCAACATGTCTTTTGTGCGTAAGTCTTAATCCCATAATAATTTTCTAATTCCTTTAATATTCTTGTCACTGGTGCTTAAGAAAAAACTTGGCAAAAGGGCTTTAAACAAAAGTCAAGATATTGCTCAAAAGTTTAAAAAGAGCAAGGAAGAGATTTTCCTATTTTAGAGCAGCAATGAAACAAAAGCTTTTACTTTAAAGAGTTCAGATGACTTAGCTCAGATTAATTTTGGATTAAAGAACAAACACAATTAGGATTACTTGGCAATTACACTGGGGTACTCAGCCAGCGATCCTGCACAGAGATATCCTACTGCTATCACTTTTACCCAAAGGAGGGCATTGTACTGAATGCCAAAGATCCAACCTGCACCTGCTATCAGCACACAGCCGTCCATCAGCCCTCCTCCTCCTCAAAAATTCCTGGCCACAATCTTGTCCCCCTCCTCCTCGCCAGGCTTGCCAGCTGCTGGGGATCCATGGGAGCAGGAGCTGCGCTGGCTGCTGGCTTCGCCCTACAACCCCATCCCCTCCTCTAGATGGTACCAACCAACTGCACCAAACCACATGCTCTGATATGACAGATTAAACACCAAGAATGAGGAAATCAAACAACACATGAAATCCACCAGGCAAGTTCCCTGGACAAACATTTCCAATTAACTCTGCAACGAGGGCTAGGTTCAATGAAGCTGGCTCTGAAACCAGAAACCTCACAGTAGGCCAGGTGGGTTTCATGTGGCTGTGCTGTGCTAACACTGAAACAGTTTCTGTAATATATACCACAGATAGCTTCTAATTTGAAAATATTTGCATGAATAACAATGTATTTCATGCGCATTCTGCCAGCTATATCCTTGGTTAAAAGAGTAAAGCCTCTGAGAAATGTTTGAGAGAATATGTGCATGAAAGGGACTTTGTGGTGTCTGTTCTTGTCAGTCAAAAATGAAAATAGGAAATCAGGTTGCCTAGGTTTTCCATTTTACGTAACTTTTTAGTTACCATCTGATGTCAAGCTGCTAATTACACACAGTCAAGCGGTGAAAGTTTCAGGCTTGTGGCACAGAATACCTACAGTTTTGCAGAGATTTTAACATTTTCCACTGAGCAGTGTGCTACCAGATTTACAAAACAGATCCATAAAGTTATGACCCCAAATTCCCACTTGCAAAGACACAGCCCAGTGTGTAACAACTTCCACTATCCAGTAGTATCTCCTGTGCACCTCAGATCAACCTCTGATGGAACTGATGCATACTTGTCATTCATTTAGGCAAAATCATATGTTTGGTTTTTTGCTTTAAATTAGGTAAACTTTTGTCTTGGGTTTTCTTGCTTTAAATTCCTCTCTTTAAAACATTGATTCAAATATCTTAACTTGTACATGAAAATGCTGGAGGAATAAACTCCCTATCAATTTTTAATGTTTAAAAAAAAAAGTAAATAATGTTTTGTCACATTTTACATAGCAGCCTTTTCTGTTTCATCAACCAAAAAGAGATTAAAAAAAATAAATCTATGCTAGGCCCCAGTCTCACCCATACCTTCTGCACTTTCCTTACATTATAGCTGGGCACAGATCAAGGGCAGCTAATGGGCCTCTGCTGCCGCTTCCTTGCACTGGGAGTGGCTGCAGCAGCGTTGCTTCGCATGGCTGTATCAGGGCATCACTCATACCTGGATGTGCGGAATCCGCATGTCCTGAGGAGCAGCTGCTGCCCTGCCCACGTGCAATGGACTCCTCCACAACTTGTGGGCTTGCTAAAGGCTCCTGGTTCCTTCACACTCATTTTTTGTGACACCGGCCTGCAGACACAACCTCCTGAATGTTAAACTGCTGGACCCAGCCCTGTATGCACCTATTTATTCAGGCCACCTTATGCAACCGATTAACAGAAAAGAACATTCAATATCAACATCCCCTGGTCAGATCATTCCAGCCTAGATTTTAGATTTGTTCACAGGGAGCTCCAGTTTGGTTCTGCATTTATTTGCTCCGAGGTGCCATCACCATAAGCTGTGACCAGGATCCCACCATATTAGTCCAAAGGCACATGCACAGGAACAGCAGCAAGAAGCAGCAGTGCTCCAGAGAGCTGGCAGCCTGAGCAAGGAGGAGAGGTGGGAGGTCAAACAGACGACAAAGACACTGAACAACACTCCAAAAGGCTGAAGTAGTTTAGGAGCAGAAGTCTGACTTACTTTCAGCAGGGCTAAGGGGGAGGGAACAAACCCAGGTCCCTAATTTCTCTCATACAAGGAACAGAAAGTCACAAATTTAAGGAACAACTTTGAATTCTGGTTTGGGTTTTCTTTTTATGTAGTATTTTACTTTTCTTATAGTGTTTTTTATTCTAGCATGATGCCAGTAATAACAAACAATATGCTGCAAGAGACGGCTGTCCAGGTAAGTAATGAAGTGGTAAATCAAGGGTTCCTAATGCCTCAGACACCTGCCCTGCCAAGGGGTGGCCTGGCTTTAAGGTGCTAAAGGACAAATCAGTGTGGGGACCAATCAGTCCCAGCCTTCATCAGTCAGTGGGTTATAAGCACAGTCCAACAAAACTATCAGGATTTTTCAAGACTTTCTCTAGACAGCCCCAAAAGACCAGGCAGGGGAAGCGTTTCTGCTGTGTTTGGAGAAGCGACCAGAGGAGCCATCAAGCCCTGAGTGCTGCCTGGGCACACCACACATCTGCACATGCACAGCCCCATATGGTCACTCCATGACACAGGGGACCCCACCACACATCTGCATGTGCAGAAGCTGAATTTGTGAAGTTCTCCTTGCCTTGCCTTGTGACACAAAGAGACCTGGGGAATTTCGAGAGCAAGGACGTGTGTCAGTGGTTTTAGGAACAGGAAGTGGATAACAGAGGTACAAACGTGGAGATTGCCCTGAGCAGACAAACTTTTAGAAAATGGAGTGAGGCAATGTGGACCTCCTCTGGTGACAGTGGTCTGCCTCTTCACCTGGAAATCACAGCTGCACACACATTCTCCCCACAAACACAGCCTTGCAGTAAAGAATATTCCCAATTTGCACCACCAGCTGCTCCTCCCCATAAGAAGTTCAAATAGTCATGTTATCCACTCCACTAAGTTCCACAGAAACACTCAGGTGACTAATGCTCTTCTGTAAATGATCCTCTTAAACAGATTTACAATTGGCAATTTTAATTCAACTATGTTTTTAAGTACGGCACAGTCTGTTAGTCCTGCTCCCTCTTGCTCACGCAGCTGCCAACTATGTGATGGCAATGCTCAATGGAAAATGTACTTTTCTTTTGGATAACGGCAGGTATCTTCCCTTGAAAAATCTGATCTTGCAGTTTGGTTTTGCTTCAAGCATGCCAGCTCACAGGAACAGACTCTGGGGGACAGCTCCTGAACTTTGCTGTGGGAAAGGCAGGTCGCTTTCACTGAGAGCTGTTTGGAGCCTAGGGAAAGTGAGTGTGAAACAGCATACAAAGAAAAGGGAAAATAATTCAAAATAAGGGAGCATTCAAAAATCCTTTCTTTGGCTAACAGTGGCAGTAAATGTCTCACTTGAAATACTGCAAAGAAATTCGGCTTGCCTGCATGGGAGAGCTATGGCAGACCAGGAAACTAAACACAGTAATTAGCAGTGAGATTATAGCTCCAACTACATAAAGCATAGCACAGCACAAGGAACTCTCTAATATTTTGCATTTTTCTATAAGAACAAGGGTAGAGTTTAAAATAATGCAGGGGGCTCGGGTGAGAGTTAATCATTCAACAGCAGCTCCTAGCAAGGATCCCCTGAATCACTTCTGGAATGGTGTTGGACTCTTTGTGGGCACTCAGGTCTACATAAGTAGATCATGTTTTGCAAAATTGGTGCCTGATATGCCAGCTAAAACAATCTGGCCTTATTGCTTATGCGAAGAGTGGTCTGAAGTAGATACAATAGAAGTACAAGGGAAGGGATACAGGACTTGCCTGATCATTCAACCGTAAGGGTGTGCTGAAAGATTTCTTTCTGAGCCTCCTCCGGCACAACCCCACAGAGAAAGCTACCGCCTGGACCCACAGAAGTCTGATTACTGTGCACACCGTGCACTAGCTCGGCAGTGAAGTCATTCAGTAGTCTGATTAAAATAACATCTTCTAATTCCCTTTTTGTTGTAATTTACAGTCTCTCTCCTTTGGCTGAACCTGCCAGCCATCCTGGAGGTGAACAAAGAGAATGTGCTAAAGTTGCCAATTCTGGGGCCTGGTGTGAGAGAAAGCTTTTGTTTCCAGAGGTTGTATTTACTCTGGAGACAGTTAATCAAAGCTCCGCAGAGCATTGTAATTCTTCTGTTCCTTTGGTACGGGTATGAACTCTCGGTGTCTGATCCCTGCGACTGTCTTTCAAATCCCCTCAGTAAGCTCACTCCAATGTAACTTACACTAGGGCTGGTTAAGAAAGATCCAAGCTTTTTCAAAATGGTTTTAGATAATTAAATTACATCACTTGTGTTGTTGTATTTCATATTAGCACCATGGACACCAGCTAACACAGCTGAAATGAGTACCAGGTATATTTCAGCAGGAGGATATTTAACACTCGCAGCCCAAAAAGGGACCTGGATGGAGGCAGTTCCATTGAGGAAGTGGACATTTGGGACAATATGGCAAATTCATCAAATCACTAATATAAAATTGAAGAACAATCCATACAGAGACATACGAAACAGACAGGTGCTAAAAGTGTCTCACATCTTCTTATCTTCTTAATTTGTTATTAACCCTCCTCAAATATTCCACATCGCCTTCGACCATAAAAATTGCATATACAGAATAAATGTGTGATAAGTCATTTGTCTTTCATTTAAAAATCAGACAGAAAACTCTCTCTAAAGCCCTCTGGTGACAGCCTTACACACTTTTTTTCAGGTACAGCTGAACCAAATAACAGTTCCAATTCAGGGTCTTGATTTGATCTCACACCACATCTGGACTCTATGACAAAAGACTAAGGCAGAGGAAAACTAAACTGGAGCAACTGGTGCTACTGAGAATCTGACAGGTCTCATCTGCTTTGTTATCTCAGTAAGCTTTGTTATAAAGCACAACTTTCTCTTTTCAGCATAGAATTATACAGGGAAGAAGCTTTCTTCATAAAAGAAATTCTATGCTACTCAACATGCAAATATTATAAGCCTCATTTCAAATACAGATACTTAAATAAACAGATTCATAAAGCCAGTAAAGGTTTTGTAGCATGGACATGGATGCCAGTTATCCTAGATAAACATTAGCTATGAAGATCACTCACTTATTTTTAAACTGCTATTTATTTTTTAAATGGTTCCATTACACAAATGGAAACAAAGCACACCAGAAACAGAGTGCTCTGAGACAAGTCCCCTGAGCACTGCCTGCGTGCATAAATCCAGCCCAGAATATGCCCTGTGGGCAGTGAACTCCAAATAATTTCAGCCTATCTCCTTGGAGAAAATGCTGTTTTATCTAGGATCAGTTCTGGGTGGTCTCCAGTTGCATTGGAGAGACTGTTTAATACAGATAATTTAACATTGTAAAGTATTTTGGACTCTGGGGAACAATGATAGCCAGAAAACTGTGGTATTTAACACAGTTCCTTCACCATCTCTATGAGATGAACCACACCAACACCCGCCTATGTCACCTTCAGTTTGTTTGGACTGAACTTCAGCCAGTTCATTCCAGTGTCAACCAGATGCTGAAGCTTGGAAAGGTGCCCCAACCCACCGAGTTTGGTGGACAAGGCATTAGACTGGGACACAGAGCTATGGATTTGTCCTGGGTTCACTCACTCCTGGCCCTGGTTCACTTTGCCTCTGCTCCAATTTTACCTTTGGTGATCTCGCAGCACAGTTTTGTAGGAATATCTGCAACTGTGGGGGCAGGCTGGGGCTTCTTGTGTGCTACAGCACTGAACCCCAACAGCAGCAGCAGAGCACCAAACAGACTGTGCCATGAGCCACTACTTGGAGGGTGCCCTCATACCAAAGCACAGGAACAGCTCAGAAACCAACTCCCACCTCTCCTACAGGGAAAACGTCAGGGTCCCCAGGCTGTGGTCTGCTGAGAATTGCCTCATCATATGGCATTTGCTCCTTGACTTTTGAGCAGTGGAAACCATATATACAATATCTTTCCTGCTTTCCCAGTATCACATTTCTATTAAAATCATTGCAACAGATAATACAGAAGCACAGTCTGTGCTCAGAAACAGCAAGAAAGGTGATCTGTGATACAAGCTTTGTGTGAAAATGTAGTCCACCACACGAATAAAATCAAGTTTCTGAAAGGCAGGAGAGGAGAGCAATACAACCCCAGCCCACAAATCAGGGCATTCAGATGCATTAACAAAAGATTAGGGCCAGTCACATAAAGATACTTGAACACAAAGACCTTTTGTGGCATCAGAAGATGATTGTTATCTAATAAGTCCAGCTCAATATCCACCTGAAGCACTCTCAATTTGCTTCTGTGCTTCCTCACTTTTGCTTTCTAGCAAGAGGTGCACATCAAACTCGAGAAAAGTTTTTCCAATGAACCACCCAAATTCTTATTCCATGCACTTTCTTCACACTGTGCCAGCACACGCAACGCCAATAAAGTCACAGAAGCAACTCTACAAACAGTTACATGGAGCTCCTTTCCCTTGCAAAGCGTTGCTCTTTGAAGTGGCAGCATTTTGTGTCTGTCTTTGTCAGAAGCTAAGATTGTGGTACTGAAAATCTATGGTGAAATCTGTCCCCTACTGAATGGCAAAACTCCCAGCAACTTTAGCAAGGCCAGGAACAGATTTCATGTCCTATATCTGTAGCAACTCTGAGGCATAAATTGCATTCATGGGACCTTAAAAGTCAGAAAGCAACGGGTGGTAATCACAACAAAGTTGTTTTTCCCAGGATTCTTAGAAAACAGAAGACAAATAAATAAAAATCCAGAATATTTTAACATTTCATTTCCCCAATCCCTCTTCATGAACAGCTACAAGTCCTCAGACTTTCCCACTGCCAGTGGTCAATGATATCATTCACAGTCATTTTTCTACAACCTTCATTTGCTGGCCTTTCTTAGAGTTGTTACAGTTTCCTGTGGGCTTTGGTTTGACTTGTGTTTTTCTTGGCCATAAATTGATCTGAAAATATGAGGCTATTTCAGGCAAAAGTATCAAAAAATAAAGTATGTTTTTTCAAACCCGATGGCCACACCCCTGTGCCTCACGCCATTCTGTTCAGTTAGCATTTTTAAAGCATGTTATTTATTTATTTATTATTTATTTATTTGTGCATTCAATTGAAATTGCAGGGTTACTGGAGGCAACCAGAATATAATTACAGAGGTTGTAATTTGGCAGTAGAACTCACGTTTTTTCAAAAAGAATTTCAAGTCCATGGGGCCAGATGGGA
>VXAZ01007523.1:3544-15261 GCA_013399875.1 Gymnorhina tibicen
GCAAATGCATCCCCCCGAAAAGGACACATCCCTGTCGCGGGGCTGCTCCGAGCCCCCACAAAATCCACCCCAAACCCCCGGCCCCCCCCTGCTCCGGGCCGCTCCCTCTCTGGCTCCGTTCCCACCCTAAAAATAAAGCGGAGCAACGGGACGGCGCCGCGGGGGCCGCGGCGGGGACCGGAGCTGCTCCGGCGCTCGGCGGGACCCCCCGGTGCTCCCCCAGCCCGGTATCGCCGCCCCCAGCCCCGCTCTGCCCCCGCAGCTCTTTCTCCGGCGTTCCTGTGGGATTTCGGGTCCCTCTTGCACCGCTCGGGGACGTTTTCGGGCAGAGCGGCCCGTGGAAAGGAGTTTCCCGAGGGAGTCGTTGTTCCCGAGCCGGGGCGGTGGATCCGCGGCAGAGAACGGGCGTCCGGAGATGTTTTTTCCTCCCGGTTCCGCTCATCCCGAGGATTTCGTTGGAAGCGTTCGGCTCCCCCCTCTCCGCTTGCTGTGCGCTGCGGGGCAAGGAGGATGAGGAGCACCTTCCTCCCGTCCCAGTCGTTCCCCATTCCCATTCCTCCTCCTCCTCTCCGCAGGAACGCCGCAGAAGTATGACCCGACTTTCAAAGGTCCCATCTATGACAGGTGAGCAGAGCCCCCCCAGCATCCCCAAACCCGTGGTCCCCAAATCCGTGGTCCCCAACCTTGCTGTCGCCGCTGGCAGGGGCTGCACTGACATCATCTGCTGCGTCCTGCTCGTGGTCGCCATCGTGGGCTACGTCGTGGTCGGCGTCGTGGGTACGTCCCGGGGGCTCAGGGGGGTCCCGCTCATCCGGAGGGGCCGGGCGGGGCCCTACAGGGTCTGGGGGCTTTTGTGGGGGGGGTTGACCACAGCATCATCGTCCTGTGCCCCCCAGCCTGGACTCACGGGGACCCCCGGAAGGTGATCTACCCCACGGACAGCCGCGGGCAGTTCTGCGGGCAGCAGGGGACCCCCAACGAGTGAGTGCCGGACGCGCCGCCGGGGAGACCCCGAATTCCTCGGGGGGCGTGGCGGGGGTGTCCCCAAACCGGGCGGTTTTGGTTTGTTTTGCAGGAAAAAACCTTTCCTTTTTTACTTTGACATCGTCAAGTGCGCAAGCCCGCTGGTGCTGCTGGAGTTCCAGTGCCCAACCACGCAGGTACGGCCCGGCCCCTCCGCACCGCGGCGCTCCCCGGATTCCCCACGGAGTCCGGGCCATCGCCTGCAGCCCCCCGGTATCCCCCTCCCCTCCAGATCTGCGTCAGCAAGTGCCCGGACCGGTACATGACGTACCTGAGCGCCTACGGAAACCCCACCTCGCTGGAGTATTACCGGGATTTCTGCACCCCCGAGTTCAGGAACGTGCGGAAGGTGGGCTGTGGGGCTGTGGGGCTGCGGGGTGGCATTCCCGTGCCGCTGCCCAGAGCGCTGACGTCCAGTTCCTTGTCCCCACCCAGGCTCCCATCGAGGTGCTGAAGGACAAGGAGTGTCCGGCCATGCTCATCCCCAGCACCCCGCGTACGTCCGCAATTAGCGAGGAGCTTGTTAACGATTCGCCGGCTTCCGTCGGGGTTTTTTGGAGGCTGTTTGGGGGTTCTGGGGGCTCTGTGGGGGGTTTGGGGCTCCGGGGAGGGGGGTTGGGCCGGNAAGGAGTGTCCGGCCATGCTCATCCCCAGCACCCCGCGTACGTCCGCAATTAGCGAGGAGCTTGTTAACGATTCGCCGGCTTCCGTCGGGGTTTTTTGGAGGCTGTTTGGGGGTTCTGGGGGCTCTGTGGCCGCCCCCTCCTTTGTCTCACCAGTGGCGCGGAGGTGCTTCCCGGCCATCCAGGCCAAGAAGGGCGTCATCATGGTGGGCAACGAGACCACCTACGACGACGGCCGTGGGCGCCGCAGGAACGTCACTGAGCTGCTGGAAGGGGCCAAGTGAGTCCTGGGCTGGTGCCCCTCGTTAAGAGCCACTTCGTTAGCTCTGCTTTAGAAATCCCGCACCAAAATGTTGGGAATGGGAGCGGAGGGCGGCAAGGGAGGCGCAGCGGGGGCAGCTCCAGGGAACTTGCTGCACGGAATTGTTGAATTTTCTCGTTTTCAGGGTCCCCCCTGGCTCCCTCTCCATTGGCATTTCCCGTTTCCTTGCAGAAAAGCCAACGTGGTGCTGGAGACCCGGCAGCTGGCCATGAAGATCTTCGAGGATTACACGGTGTCCTGGTACTGGATCATCATGTGAGCACGGGGCAGAGCTCGGGAATTCCCAGTATTTTACCATTCCTGCCCCAGCTTTCCCACAATTTCCATCATCAAAGCACGAGCAGCGACGTCGCTCCCGCCCCAATCCCGCTCCGTCCCCGCAGTGGTTCCTGTGTCTGGGGGACGCTGGGACACGATGGGAGAGCGGTGACACGTGGGTGCCTTCCTCCCGCAGAGGCCTCGTCATCGCCATGGTGGCCAGCCTGATCTTCATCGTGCTGCTGCGCTTCCTGGCCGGGATCATGGTCTGGGTGATGATCGTGATGGTGATCCTGGTGCTGGGATACGGTGAGCAGGGGCTGGGAGCCTCTCGCCGGCCTTTCCGCGTTTCCTTTTCCCTATTTCCAGTGGGATCTGCCCCTGCAGAAGTTCACGTGCTGCGTCCTTCCGGGCGTCTCCTCCCCGGCCGGCATCCGGCTCTGCCTTTACCGCACAAAAAGGACAATTCTCTGCTTTTTCAGGAATCTTCCACTGTTACATGGAATATGCGAAGTTAAAAGGGGAAGCGGGGTCGGACGTGTCCCTGACAGACCTGGGCTTCCAGACCGACCTCCGCGTCTACCTCCACCTGCGGCAGACGTGGCTGGCGTTCCGTAAGTGTCCGTCCTCCTCTGGAATTGGGGTGGCACCCGGGACAGGGGGGTCAGAGCGGGTTTTGGGGCTGTTCCCGCGTGAAGGAAGGGTTTTGCTGGGTGCCCAGCCACGGGGCAATGCCGGCCGTTCCCCGGAGGAGCGTTGGGTGCCGCGGGGGATTCCCGGGGCAGGCAGAGGTGGCCCTCACGCTGCCCGGGGCTCCCCTTCCCCTGCCAGTGATCATCCTGTGCGTGCTGGAGCTGGTGATCATCCTGCTGCTCATCTTCCTGCGCAAGAGGATCCTCATCGCCATCGCGCTCATCAAGGAGGCCAGCAGGTCTGGCTGTCCCCGTCCCCACGGCCGCTGTCACCCATCGCTCCGGGGTTTAACTGGGGTTTTACTGGGGCTTAACTGGGGTTTGACTGGGTTTTAAACGTCTTCTTGCAGGGCCATTGGTCACGTCATGTCGTCGCTGCTGTTCCCCTTGTGCACCTTCTTCCTGCTGTGCCTCTGCATCGCCTACTGGGCCAGCACCGCCGTGTATCCTTTCCTCTTCCTCTTCCTCATCTTCCTCCCTGCATCCCTGTTCCCCAGAAGCCCAAGGTCTCCCCAGGCACGGAACAGGATCCGCTTGCGGATCCACCTTAAATCTCTGAGGTTTAACCCGAAACAAACCCTGGGTCGGAAGAGCGGCGGCGGGAGCTTGGGGAGAGCGGAGCGGAGCCTGGTTTGGATTCAGGGTTGGGTTTGGAGAACGGCCTCTCCTTAACGGTGACCCGCAGCTTCCTGTCCACCTCCAACGAGGCTGTTTACAAGGTGTTCAACGAGTCCGCGTGCCCGTTCTCTGGGCAGACCTGCAATCCCGAGGTGAGGACCTCGGGAAACTCAGAACCTGTCAGAGACGAGAATCTTTATTGCCTGAGAAATTCCTGGAGCCCGCAGGCTCTTCCCAGTGGAATTCCACCTTTCTGAGCTGGGGTGCACTGGGCCGTTCATTCCTTTTGAGCTGCCGCGTGCCCTGAGCAGACTTCGGTCCAAGCTGCTGGAAAATTAAATGGGACAACGAGGTCTCCAACCACGGGGGTCGCTCTGGGTTGACCGGCGGTGTCCTGTGTCCTCTCCAGACCTTCAACACCAGCAACGTCACCAAGCTGTGCCCCGACGCCCAGTGCCTCTTCGCGTTCTACGGCGGCGAGACCGCCTACCACAAGTACCTCATCGTGCTCCAGTTCTTCAACGTCTTCATGTTCTTCTGGCTCGCCAACTTCGTCATCGCGCTGGGCCAGGTGACGCTGGCGGGCGCCTTCGCCTCCTACTACTGGGCCTTCAAGAAGCCCGACGACATGCCGGCCTTCCCGCTCTTCTCCGCCTTCGGCCGCGCGCTCCGGTGCGTCCATCCCCGCGAGGGTGGCCGGGAGCTCCGGGAGGTTGTGCCCTTCTAACCGGGGCGGTCCATCCCTAGGTACCACACCGGCTCGCTGGCCTTCGGCTCGCTGGTCCTGGCCATCGTCCAGGTCATCAGGGTCACGCTGGAGTACCTGGACCACCGGCTGAAAGGTACCGGGGCTGGGATGGGAATGGGGAGATGAGTGGGGTTGGCCGTTGCCGCGTCCCTCGGTGCCAGAGCTCGGGGCTGAAGTCCAGGGGAATCACTCCAGTATTTCAGGAGAGAATCGGGATTTTCCTTTTAGAGTCCCGTAGCTGCCTCTTTCTCCAAGAAAGGAAAGAATTCCTCCCTGGGAGGGCAGTGAGGTGCTGGGATGGAATTCCCAGGGCAGCTGTGGCTTCCCCATCCCTGGGGGCGTCCAAGCCAGGCTGGACGGGGCTTGGAGCAACCTGGGACAGTGGAAGGTGTCCCTGCCGTGGTGGGGGATGGAATGGGATGAGCTGCGAGGTCCCTTCCAACCCGAACCGTTCCGTGATTCCGTGGAGTGTTTCCCGGGGCAGGAGCCAAGAGACGCGCCGCGGCTGCGGGCTCAGCCAGCGCGCCCCGGTGCCAGGGAATTCTGTGCCGTGCAGCCGTTCATCGGGAAATGTCAACAGCGCGTGGGGGCGTGGGAAGAGCAGCCTGGGCCTCACGCTGGGTGCCCAGGGGGGATGAGAACAGGGCTTGGGGGGACACTGTGGCAACAAGGCCTCACCAGGGACCTTGGAGTTGCTGCTGGAAGACCTGGGCCCTCTGGCTTTGGCGCTGACCCCTCTCCCTGCACCCTCCAGCCGCCGAGAACAAGTTTGCCAAGTTCCTCCTGAGCTGCCTCAAGTGCTGCTTCTGGTGCCTGGAAAAATTCATCAAGTTCCTCAACAGGAATGCCTACATCATGGTGAGAGTCACCCAAAACCAGCGCCCTCGAAGGGCTGGGGCTGCTGTGGGGGCGGCTCGGAGGTTTTCCTGGGAATCGTGTCTCCCGATGCCGCGGGAACATGGAGCTTTGTGGCATTTTCCATCTGTTTGGCTGGAAAACCTTGACCTCAGCCATATCCCGGGGGCTTTGGGGAGGACCCTGTGCGGGTGGGGGTGTTCAGCTCCGGGTCTCCGCGATGCCTGACCCGGCAGTGGATGAGGAAGCGCTTCCAGGGTGGGATTTGCACCCTCCCTGGGGCGGTGGACTCAGTGCAGCCCCGTTTCTCTCTCCTCTGCCCGGTTCTTCCACCCCAGATCGCCATCTATGGCACCAACTTCTGCACCTCGGCCCGGAACGCGTTCTTCCTGTTGATGAGGAACATCATCAGGTGAGATCCTGGGGGAATCACCCCAGACCAGGCTCCCGTTTGCCACGTCTTGGCTGCTTCTGTCGGAACTCGGGGCAGGGAGCGGATGCAGAGGCTCAACCCTCTCTTGTCTCCAGGGTGGCCGTGTTAGATAAAGTCACGGATTTCCTCTTCTTCCTTGGGAAGCTCCTCATCGTGGGAAGCGTGGGTAAGTGCTGGGTTCTGGAAGTTTCTCCTCGGGGCATCCGGCTGCCGTCACCAGTTATGCTGTCCCAAAAGCTCCGCTCAAGTCACCCCTCCCGTGAAGCTGCTCCTTTCCATCCCGTTTTCCATCTTGCCCACCCATCCCAGAGCCGTGTCCATCCCTTGCTTTCCCAGGAATCCTCGCCTTCTTCTTCTTCACCCAGCGGATAAAGCTGGTCCAGGACACGGCGCCGCCGCTGAATTACTACTGGGTCCCAATTCTGGTGAGCTGCCCTCTCTCTTTGGGGTGACTTTGGAAGGAGAGGACAGAGATGCCCCACACAAACCCCTCCCCACACCCGGTGCCTCAAGGACCTTCTTTGTTGGGGGTGTTTTCCCGGTCGCCAGTGCAATGAGCCCTTTGTTGGTTGCTGCTGGCGCCGCGCCCACCTGCGCTGCCCACTTTGGCCTCCGTCCAGTGGTGGCTGAGGCCTTTTGTCCCCACTCGGGCTGCTCCGAACAGTCCTGCCCTGTTCACTTCTCCTCCTTCCCCTGGGGAATGTGGGATTCAGCACTTTCCTCCTCCTCCTCCTCCTCCTGCTGCTCGTGGCCGGGGCTCCGGGCTCTCTGCCGGCTGCAGCATCAGCGCGCGGTGTCTCTTCCAGACAGTGATCGTGGGCTCCTACCTCATTGCCCACGGGTTCTTCAGCGTGTACGGCATGTGCGTGGACACTCTCTTCCTCTGCTTCTGTGAGTATCAGCAAAAACCCCCTCTGCCATCAGGCTGACCCCCAGAGTGTCCAGTTTGGGGGTTTGCTCCCAGTCCCGGGGTCCCTCTGTGTGGTTTTCTCCCGCTTTTGCCTTTCCTGACTCCTCACCTGTGTTCTCACCTGCTCTCCCCTGCCTGCTCCAGCGGAGACCCCCAGCCTGTCTGTGGGCTCCTGCTTCTCTCCCTCTGTTTTGGTGCTTTGGGCTTGGTGGAATTAACCTCAACTAACCTCAATTTCCCTTTTTTTCCCCTCCCTATTTTCCTTCTTTTCCACCCATTCCGTGTCTCTGGTCACACGTTCTCCATCCTCCACCTCCGCCCTGTCTCTCCCCGGCTCTTCCGCTGCTTCTCGCTCTTCCCCTTCACGGCCGCTTCTTCCCGGGGCTGGAAAAGGTGAAGATCTGGAGAGAAATGATGGATCTCTGGAGAGGCCTTACTACATGTCCCCCGAGCTCAGCGAGATCCTGCTGAAGGGGCACCTAGAGCCTTCCAAAAGCGCCGATAGCCAAGGCTAGGGCCCGGCGCCGGGCAGAGGCCGCGCGACCCTCCCGGCCCCCTGACCCCGGCAGCGACTCCCGCGGTGCCGCTCTGTCCCCTGGAAGTCCTTCGAGGGTGGTGGGTGCCGACCCTCAGCGCCCGATGGTGTCCAGGCTACCTTCCTGCCCAAAAATCCGTGTTCCTGCTTTGAGAGAACCCACCCGGAGTCGGTGGGGGTCCCGGTAGCGCCCAGCGAGGAGCGCGGTGCCTGGAGATCATCGTGGTTTTGATGCAGAGATCTTTGTTCCCGAGGGAGGGCTGGCACGAGGGATCCCGCGTGGAGGGATGGGGTTTGTGGGATGGGCCGAGTGGGTTCCGCCGCCCCAAACTGGTCTCTGGGTGTTTCCTCTGCGTCTGCTCCAGCCAAGAGCAGCGAAACTTTCCTCACCTCTTTCCTTGCCCCTTTCCTTGCCCTTTCCTCACCTCTCTCCTCGTCCTTTCCTTGTAATTTCCTTTCCTCGCCCCGTCTCTATGCAAACCACAAAACTCCGAAGGATTCCGGGTGAGGTTGCAGAGCTTTGGCTTCACACCCGCTCCTTTAGCCCAGCTTGTCCCCATCTGCTGTCCCAGCCGTCGCTCCGGTGGCCAGCGGGACTTGGTGGCCACCGGGACTCAGAGGGTTTCACTCCAGGCACGGGGGGGATCTGGATTTCTCCTCCAGATAGCCCAGAAATGATCAAGATTTTAAAAAAAAACAGCTGTCATGGCTCAGCCTCGGCCACAGCTCCCAGCCAGACCCTCCCAGGACAAAGCCACGGTGTTGACACTCCCATTTCCATCCCAGAAGGATCCAAATCCTTCTCCAAACACCCCCGGGCGCTGCGAGCCTGGGGCTTTGTGGCTTTGTTTGGTTTTGGGGTGTTGTTCTCTCATGGCTGGGATTTTCCGACTGCGGGAACGCTCCTCTTGGCGAGGGCGTCAGGCAAATCCCAAGGGGAATCGCTTTGCATTGGCTCCAGAGCTGCTGGGAGGAGCTGAGGGGTCCCTCCTGCCCTTGGCTCCGTTCGACTTTTCCCCCCCGAGAAACAAAACACCCAAATTTCCGCTTTCTTCTCAATCCCCGTGGGCCGTTCCCGGGTTTGCTGTGGCAGAGGGAGAAACCCCCATCCCACGATGAGCGCAGAGACTTTATTTAGTCTGGGATCGTTGTTAGAGGGTCCCAGGAGCCTCCGTCACACCAACCCTCGTGTCTGCCCCGCCGCGGGGCCGGGGATTTCTCTTTGCAGTGGAAGACCTGGAGCGCAACGACGGCTCGGCGGAAAAGCCCTACTTCATGTCCCAGAACCTGCGGAAGCTGCTCAAGAAGACCAACAAAGGCCAGCCCGACGCGTAGCGCCGCGTCCGGAGCATGCCCGGCGCCGCCTGTCCCACGTGGAATTCGCCTCTATGGACCTTGGACCGCCCACTCCTCCCCCCCGGCAGCGTGGGGGGATCGGTAAAATGCGGATTGTTGATGATTCGGCCTTAAATCCTTGCGTTGGTGATGATGACGAGCTTGTCACCACCAATGAGCCGCAGGGCCCCGTGCCAGTGCCACTCCTGGGCCGTGACAAGGGCAAAATCCCAATTCCTGGGGGTCAGCGACTCCAAAGGGAGTTTAATCGGGCTTGATCCCAGTTTGATCCCAGTAAATCCTTCTGCGGCCGGCGTTTCCTCGGCGTCCGGGGGGAGCCGGGCAGATCTGGGTGCAGGGGGGAGACGCGAATGAGCCGGGAGGCTCAGGCAGCTCCTCGTGGGGTGTTTTCATTGTGGCCCCCCTAAATATTGAATGATGGTCACTCACTCCTGCCCAGAGAGCTGGGACGGGCTGGAATCGCTTCCCATCCCTTGCTACCCTTTGGCGACACCCCAGGGCCCTGTTTCGGGCCCTAATTAATGAATTCTTTTAGGCATAAGCTAATTAGTGCTTTTGTAGCCGCTGCAGGGGGTGAAGGTGGAGGGGAATGAGGGGGCCGCGAGCAGAATTCGGGGCTTGAGGCTCTGTCCAGTTCTCACACCTCTTAAGGACCGGCAGCTTCCGCAGATTCCTCCCCAAAATCTGCATCCAGTCCCCAAAATTTGTCAGTTTAGGGCAAACCCTTCCCCGGCTTCCCAAATGCTTCACCTGCATAAGGGATTTTGGGACACCCCCTCCGGAGCACAGGGAGGGGGCGTGGATGGACCTGGGCGGGGTTTGGGTTCATTCCGGGTGATTTTAGCAAAGCCAGTGGCAGCCAACACCTCGCAGCTCCTGCCAGGAGGGGAAAAAGGGATTTTTTTTTTTTTGAGCTGAAAAGGGGGTCGGTTAACTCTAAAATATAACTGAGTAACCTAAAACCCAAAATACAACAGAATTAACCCTTCCTCAGACCCAGTGGAGAGACAGAAGCAGAGCCACCACCAGCAACCAGGCTTTTTTGGGGCTCATTTGTTAAAAAAGGGACTTAAAGAAATGCTCTGAGGCTTTGGGGGACAATTCCCAGCTCCCAGAGGCTGGGGGGTCCCACCTTTCCCCCCTCCCAGTGCTCACCTGGCTCCGGGAATTGGTGCTGAGGGATCCCTTTGGCTGCTTTTTACCCCGGTTCCCCTGCCGCCTTTAGGTTTTGCATCATCCAGGGGATGTTTCTGTGGAATTATCCAATGCTTTGGGGGCTTTTGTACATTTTGCTTTTCCAGGATGTTTTCAGTTATTGTTACTTGGAGCTTTTCCAGTGAAATTTTGGGGCCAGGTTTTGGTTTCTCTGACGCTGCTCTAGGGCAGAGCTTCCCCAGCTGGAATCAAACGCTGTAATTTCCCTAATTTTTTAAAAAATTCCCTAAGTTTTCCCTTTTCCCCCTCGTTTTTTTTTTTGGTGTGCAGCTGATCAATGGACAGAGGAGTGGGAGGGAAAACTGAAGCCATAAAAATGAAGGAAAAGGTAAAAGTAGAAAGCCTGAAGGGAAAGAGAAAAATGAAGGGAAAGGTAAAAACAAAGCTAAAAAAGTGAGAGTAAACCTCAACAGAAAAGGTCAAATGAAGCTAAAAAGAGGCAAATCCTCTCTGTTTGGAATAATTCAGGGAATAACGACCGGACCTTGTTCCACTTACAGCCATTGCGGCACCTCCAGCGCGCGTCCTGCAGCTCCTGATGCTGGTTCTGGGTTAATTCAGTTTTTCCCCTCCCTGTGCAGGTTTCGGGGCGGTTTTGGTTTAATTTCTGCTCAGAATGTTTGTGCTGGGGGCGAATTCCCTCTCACTCCTCGATTTTCAGCCATTTTCCTCCTAAATCCTGACCCTTTGGGTGTGGGAACGCCAGGGAAAGCAGCAGAGGAGTGGCAGGAACTGGGTTTATTTGCTCAAAAAGGCTAAAAACAGCAGGAATTTGGAAGGCTGGAAGGAAAAGTGGTGAAGAAGAAATTTGGGAAAATGTGTTCTTGGGGAAGCCGGGCTGGCTCGGCTGCCTCCCAGCAACACAGGATTTGAGGAGAATTAAAGATTTTTATTCCCAGTAAGCTCAAGTGGCTTTTTAGAGGTGAAAACTGACTGTGATGGGGAGCAGTGAGGGAAATATCCCTGTAAATTAGGGGTTTTTTTGGAAAGCTCAGAGTGAGGGCAGCTGTCCGGGGGAATTTGGTGTCCGGAAAAGCTTCACTCCAAGACTGGGTTCCTTCTTCCAGGCAAAGCTCTGTGTTCGAGGCATTCAATTATGGAGTTTAGGAATAACGGCGCTTTTTTCTCTGTCTAGAAATGTGGCTTCTGTCCCTACAAACCGGATTGTTCTGTGGGCAAAGAAAAAAAAAACAAAAAAAAACCCGAATCCTAAAAAAACCGCTAAAACCCCGCAGGGCTGCTGTTTTACACAGAAAATGCTCGTTTTTCGTGTGTTTTTGAGGCATTAACGGTGCTGTGATGCTCCGGAGCCTCTGCGCGGTTCCGTCGGCGTCAGCGTCGCGACCAACAATAAAAAAGTGCCTGTTTGGACCTCGTTCTGTTGTGTCCTTCCCTCTGGCATCACGGGGCTCCGATGTCACAGGGGGCTCTGACACCAATTCCGCTGCGTTTCACCCCGAAACGGCCGTTCTGGCACTCGCTCGGCTGTTTTCGTTGTCGGGGGGGGGGTCACTGATTTTGGGGAGTTTTGGCTGAATATGAGGAGTTTTTCAACAGTCCCTGAGCCACAGAGGCTCCGAGAGGGGATTTTAAGGAGCAAAGCGCTCGTCCAGACACTTATTTAATGTCGTTTCCCTGGTCATCAAAAGCAAAAGGTGTTTCTGTGGGCAGATGCCTCCAAAAAGGGATCTTTGAGGTTGTTCCCCTCAAAATTTCAATGGTTTTGAGGTCAAGCCACTAAAAAAAAGGCATTTCTGAGGTCAAACCCCTTCAGAAAAGGCGGTTTTGAGGTCAAACCCTCTCAAAATAAGGCGTTTTTGAGGTCAACCCCCTCCAAAAAAGGTGATTTTTGAAGTTGTTCCCCTCATAGAAAGGCGATTTTGACATCAAACCCCTCCAAAAAAGGCACTTTGAGGTCAAACCTTTTCATTCCTTGTCAGAGAAGGATCTTCCCGGTGGAACCGTGGCTGGGCTCAGGTGCTTCGGGGGGTCGCGCGGACGTGTCCCCTCAGGGGGATCCTCTCAGGCCATCGCTCCCCTCACAGGGCTCCCCTCAGCGCGTTCCCCGCCCCCCCGGCCCGTTCCCGCCACCGCTCTCGGCCCCGCCCCCTGCGAACCACCCGCCCTCC
>VXAZ01007523.1:19766-29956 GCA_013399875.1 Gymnorhina tibicen
TTTTTTTTTTTTTTTTTTTTTTTAAGTATTATTATTTTATCCTTTCTTTTGGTTCCACTTGGGCCTTTAGTTCACTAATTCATCATCTCGTTGTATTACTCGTGGTTTGTCCCCAGCCATGTCAGTGCAGTGACATGAAAATAGAAACCAGATTTGTTTAAGAAACCCAAAAAAAACCCCTCTTGAAGGCTTCTTGTCCGAGGAGTTGCATGTCCATGAACCGGGATGTTCCGGGATGTTCCCCCGGTGTGTGTTGCAGCAGAACACCGGGTGCTCGGGGCTCCTCCTGTGGCTCTTCCAGCACCTCAGGTTCAGAATTCCGGAAAGCGATGCAGAGTTTTGGATAAAGTTAGCTTCTCCAAATTCCCTTTGGAATCAGAATTCCAGCAACTGCTGGTTGTCCGCTCCAATTCTGATGGGCTCCGTAGGGCCGGCGGTTCCCCCGCTCCGCACTAGCCTTATCTAAAACCCTGATCTTGAGCAATTTTGGGCGACTTCAGGCCTTTCCTCAGTTTTGCTGCAGCACAAACCGGGGACTTCTTTGTGCTCTTGATTGTTGATCTCTGGTGTTGATCTCTGACCTCGTCTCCGAGCCTTCTAGTTTGTCGATTTTAGGGACGCTGGACCTTTGACCAACAGGACGTTCTCTGTCGCGGGCCGGGGCCGGGGCAGCCATCCTTCCGGGCGGAGGGTTCCCTGGATCCTCGCCGAGCCTCGCCCTTCCCTCCTCCCCACCCCCTGCGCTCCGGATGCGGAGCCGGGATTTCACCCACCTCAAATTTCCCCCTCACCGGCCTCGCCGCCGCCTCTCCATCCATCCAGGATTTCTGTGCCCTCTGCCGAGCCTCATGCCCGGTCTCCTCCTCCTTCTTCTCCTCTTCCTCCTCCTCCTCCTCCTCCCAGGTCACATTCCAGCCCGTCCCTCCCTGGGAATTGAGCTTCCCCGTGTCCAGGCGAGGCCGCGCGGCGGCAGCGCCGCAGCCCCTTCCCTCCCGCTCCCGCATCCCAGCAGGATTTTTTGGGAGCCTCAGCTGCCCGTTAGGATGCTGCCTCATCCCCCTCGGCCCGACAGAAGCCCCTTGGTCAAACCGTGCCTTGTCTTCTTATTCCATCCACGACTAGAAACGCTCTCAGTCACCGACTCCCCGGACGTTCTGGACAGGCAGAAATGCCTTGCTGCCTTGGCGTCTCTGCGCCACGCCAAGTGGTTCCAGGTTTGCATTTTGTTCTTATATTTATCTTTAAGTAGAAACATTGGTAAACTCTTTAAGGGGCTGAGTGTTTTTTTTGGAGTTGGAGTTTCAAGTGGCCGCTGGCCGCTCGGAGGTGCCGGACCGTGGGCGCTGGAGTGACTTAGGAGCCTTTGTACGGAGCAGCCGCGGAGCTGCTACTTTGTGTGAGGATCCACGTCCCCTTGGCCAAGACCTTGGTTAAGACCTTGGCCAACCCCTTGGCCAACACCTTAGCTAAGACCTTGGCCAACCCCCTGGCCAACCCCTTGGCTAAGCCCTTAGCTAAGACCTTGGCCAACTCCTTGGCCAACTCCTTGGCTAAGGCCTTGGCCAACCCCTTGGCTAGGACCTTGGCTAAGACTTTGGCCCCCCCTCGGCCAAGCCTCGGCTGTCCCGGCGCGGCTCCGAGCTCCGGGCGCGGGCCCGGGCTCCAGCTTTACCCTCGGCAAAGCAGCACCTCGAGGGAGCGTCGGCGGCGTGGGCGGGCGCTCGGTGAATCCCTGTCTGGTTTGGTTCCGCTTCCAGGCCAGGGCCAACGGGCTGAAGTCGTGCGTCATCGTGATCCGGGTGCTGCGGGACCTCTGCACTCGCGTTCCCACCTGGGCCCCGCTCAGAGGATGGGTAATTCCCCTTTTCCCATTCCGGGGGGGGTCGGCAGCGCTTCTCCCAAGGTTCCAGGGCACGGCCCCTTTCCCCCGCTGGGGATTTCTATGGATGAACGACTTTTCCGCACTCAGAGACGCGAATCAAACGTCTGTGGTGCAAATGGGTTAACTGTCAGCTGACCTTGCCTTATTTATTACGAACTCATATTGTTATCAAACTGGTTATGAATTATCAACTCACCTTGGTATTGGATTGCTTTATCAGTTATTAGCTCAGGTTGTTGTTGAATTGGTTTATCAATTATCAACTCACCTTACTATCGAGTTGTTTTATTGATTATTAAATTACATTATTATCAAAATGTTGTATTAGCTACCAAATCACATTATTGTCAGTGTTATCAGCTATCAAATCTTGCTAGTATCAAATTGTTTTCTCAGTTATCAGACCACATCATTATCATTGTCAAGTTGTTTCATAAATTATCAAATCACTTTATCAGTTACCAAACCACGCTGTCCTCAAATACCATCATCAATTTTCTTTATCAATTAACAAACGGTTTTATCAGTTATCAAACAACTTTATCTTATCAAATCACATAATCAGCTTGTTTTATTAATTGCCAAATCACGTTGTTATCAAACTGTTTTATCCATTCACGACTTCCACAGCCTGACTTCTCTCCTCCTTTGGGAACTGGAAGCTGCTCCCAGATGGGTCCCTGCCCTGGAGCCCTTTCTTGGAATACCTTTCCAGGGATCCCTTTTCCTGGAGTGTTTCCTGGGGTCCCTCCCCGGGATCCCTTTCCAGGAGTCCCTTTTCTCAGAGTCCCGTGCCCAGATCTCTTTTTTGTGGCCCTTCTCACAGATCCCTCTCCCAGGATCCCTCTCCTGGGGTCCCTCCTGGGATCCCTCTCCCAGGCCCCCTTTCCGGGGGTTCATTTGCTGGTGTCCCCCTCTTGGCCTCTCTTTTCCAGGGTCCCTTCCCCGGGATCCTGTCCCAGGTCCTTCTCCGGGCTCCGTCTCCCCTCTCCCTGCCCTCACTTCCCACCTTCCCTTGCAGCCTCTGGAGCTGCTGTGTGAGAAGTCCATCGGGACGGCGAACCGGCCGATGGGCGCGGGCGAGGCGCTGCGCCGGGTGCTGGAGTGCCTGGCCTCGGGCATCGTCATGCCAGGTGAGCCCGCGGCCGCGGCGTTCCCGCGGGAGCGGAGCCGGGAGGAGCGCAGGGGTGCCGGCGGTCGGGAGCCCCTCGCTTCCCACGGGCGCGCGGAGATTCCCGGCCCTCCCGTCCTCTGGAGCCACCTCAGCCCCGTAGAGAGAGGCACCGGCGGAATTTGGCTCCCGGGGAGCGCGATTCCCGCGGCCGATCCCACACAGTCCCGCGGCAATCCGCGCCCTCGGAGCTGCCCCAGGGAACTTAGGGTAGAAACCCGGGATAATTCTCTGCATATCTTCCTTGTTTCCTGCCTTCAGATGGTTCTGGTATTTATGACCCTTGTGAAAAAGAAGCCACTGATGCTATTGGGCATCTAGACAGACAACAAAGGGAAGATATCACACAGAGTGCTCAGGTATAGTGTGACCTCCATCCGGCCCTTCCCAATCCCCGGCTCGCTCCGCTCCCGGCTCCCTCGGCCAGCGTAGCTTAGACCCACGGTCACTCGGCGCTGTGGTCACTCGGCGCTGTGGTCGCTTGGTGCCACGGTCGCTCCACCAGGCCACCCACGTGGGCCCCATAGTTTGGCCACCCAGAGCAAAGAATCAGGTGTTGAGTAGTGAACGGTCCCGACACCCCTTTTTGGGTGAAACTCCCCCCAAAAAAAACCTCAATCCGGAGAGTCCCGCTGAGGATGGATCGGTGCAGGGGGGGCTGTGTGGGGGCTGGGGGCAGNTTCCCAGTGCTGGGGGCGGGGGGGTGTCCGGCAGCTCCCGGTGACCCCCGGTCCTGTCCCCAGCACGCGCTCCGGCTCGCCGCCTTCGGCCAGCTCCACAAGGTCCTGGGCATGGATCCCCTGCCCTCCAAAATGCCCAAGAAACCAAAGAACGAGAACCCGGTCGATTATACTGGTACGTACTGGGAGGGGACGGCCCCGCACCCCATCCCGAAGGTTTGTGTGGAAAACGGGGGATTTAGGGAGTGCCTGTGCTCGTTCCCGCAGTTCAGATCCCTCCCAGCACCACGTACGCCGTGACCCCCATGAAGCGGCCGATGGAGGAGGACGGGGAGGAGAAATCCCCCAGCAAAAAGAAAAAGAAGATTCAGAAAAAAGGTATTGAGTTAACGAGAGGTAGGTACGGCCTGGGGGGGAAATGGGGTGGAAACTGGGGGTACAGGGTGTGGGGATGGGTAAAATAACTTAAAACCGGGAGATTTGTGCTGGGTAGAACTGGAAGCAGGGAGGAAAAAGGTCAGGACTTGTCTGGAATTGGAAAAGACTGATGGGAACTGGTCTTAGATAGGAAAAGACCAGTCAGGACTGGTCTGGAATTGGAAGAGATCAATGGGGGCTGGTCTGGAATGCGAAAAGACCAATGGGAACTGGTCTAAAAGGAGAAAAGCCCAGTTGGAACTGGTCTGAGATCGGAAAGTACTGGTTGGTACCGGTCTAAAATGGGAAAAGACTGCTCAGAACTGATCTGCAATTGGAAAACACTGGTGGGAACTGGTCTGGAATGGGAACAGACCCATGGGAACTGGTCTGGAATTAGCAAATGCCCATCAAGGCTGGCCTGAAACAAAAAAATACCAATTGGAACTGGCCCAAAACTGGAAAGTACTGGTCTGGAATCAGTTTTGCTTCTTCGAAGGAGCCGCCAAACACCCGCAAACTCCCGGTGTTGGTTTTTCCCTGTGCAGAGGAAAAGCTGGAGCCTCCGCAGGCCATGAATGCGCTGATGAAGCTGAACCAGCTCAAACCGGGGCTCCAGTACAAACTGGTGTCCCAGACCGGCCCCGTGCACGCTCCCATCTTCACCATGTCCGTGGAGATTGACGGCAGCACCTTCGAGGCCTCGGGGCCATCCAAGAAAACGGCGAAGCTTCACGTGGCCGTGAAGGTGAGTGTGGGATTCACTGGGAACAGGAAAACTGCCAGAACCCCCAGGACGTGGTGGGAGCAGCACCAGGAGCTCCCAGCCCCGAGTGTCCCCCGGAGTTCTGTGGGATTCGGGAATGCCGAGCGCCAGGGAGAGTCAATGAACGGCCTGGAGCAGCTTCCTGGAGTGTTTTCCCGAGCGGGTGGTGCTCGAGCGCGGCTCCTGAGCTCCCTCCCGCTCCGCAGGTGCTGCAGGACATGGGTTTGCCCACCGGAGTGGAAGGCAAAGACTCCGGGAAGGGCGATGAGTCGGCGGAGGAGACGGAGACGAAGCCGGTGGTTGTGGCTCCTCCGCCCGTCGTGGAAACGGTGTCAACACCCACGGCAGCCTCGCCCCCCTCGGATCAGACCCCCGAGGTGGGTGGGGGGGACACGGGGAGGGGGGATGTGGGATGGGGGCACACGGCAGCTCTGCTGGTGCTGTTTCTCCCGGTCACTCCTGGCTGAAACAGGAGGCAGGAGGGGCTTCTCAGGGGTCCTTCCCGAAAAGGTTGGGAAGCAGCTCCGTGTGCGCCGGGGACTTTGTGGGGCTCACCCAGCCTTTCTCCGCCTGCAGAACGTGAAGCAGCAGGGACCAATCCTGACAAAGCACGGCAAGAACCCGGTGATGGAGCTGAACGAGAAGCGGCGCGGGCTCAAGTACGAGCTGATCTCGGAGACGGGCGGCAGCCACGACAAGCGCTTCGTCATGGAGGTGAGGGGATATGAGGGGACGTGGGGCCTCCTGCCCTTCCCAGCAGCTCCAGTCCAGAGCTTGTCAGGCAGGAAAAGAGCTTGGAAAGCCGCCTCGTCCCCTTCCCAAGAGTTTAAATCGTCAAATCTGAGTGGTTTGGGTTGGGAGAAACCTTTCAAAGCTCATTAATGGTCAGGGACAGCCTGTGACACCTCCAGCCCCGGGATTCCCTGTAGGTCTCCCATCTTTTCCCACTTAAACGTGTGGTTCCATCCCTTTCCAAGGTGGAGGTGGACGGGCAGAAGTTCCAAGGCGCCGGCTCAAACAAGAAGGTGGCCAAAGCCTACGCGGCGCTGGCCGCGCTGGAGAAGCTGTTCCCAGACGCTCCCGTCGCCATCGAGCAGAACAAGAAGAAAAGAGCCCCCGTTCCGGCCAGGGGCGGCCCCAAATTCCCAGTCAAAGTGAGTGAAACCCCCAATCCCACAACTGAAGTGGGAAAAGACTGATTGGAACTGGTCTGAAATTGGAAAAGACCGATGGGAACTGGTCTGGAATGGGAAAAGACCTGGGCTCTAACTCCGGGGTGTAACTCACCGGCAGCTGGCTCTGGGGTTTGATCCTTTCCTGGGAATGGGAGCGGAGCAAGCGGCTTGGAAGCACAAAACCCATAAGGTTTTGCAGCAAAAAGCCTCTGGGTTTGGAGGTGCCTGAATTCGGAGCCCACCTCGGTGGCCCTTGTTCGGAGCCTGGGGCTCTGTTTTGGGAGGTTTTTTGGGAAACCCCTCATCCCAAGTGACCCCTCTCTCCCCTCTCCTTGCCCCCTCAGCAGCACAACCCGGGTTTCGGCATGGGGGGGGGCCCCATGCACAACGAGGCCCCCCCGCCCCCCAACATGCGGGGCCGCGGCCGGGGCGGGAACATCCGGGGCCGCGGGCGAGGCCGGGGCGGCTTCGGCGGCAACCACGGCGGCTACATGAACACAGGTGAGGGCCAGCAGCGCTCCTGGGGGGGCTGAGACCCCCCAGACCCGCCCTGGGCATCAACCTTCCCCTCTGGGATCGTATCCATGGCACCTGGATGTTCCAGAACCTCCCCCCCTCCTCTGGTGTCGTGTCCGTGGCACTTGGATTTCCCAGAGCCCTCGGTGGGGGAATGACCCCTGAATTTGGGACATTTCGCCCTTGGAATCTCTGTTTATTCCAACGTTTTCTTCCGCTCCAGGGGCTGGGTACGGGAGCTACGGCTACGGAGGGAATTCCGCCACCGCCGGCTACAGTAAGTGCCCTTTTCCCACCCAAAATCCCAGCGAGCGTCGTCGTGCCGGGGACTAAAAATTCCCAGGAAAACGGCTCAGAGGAGCAGAAGCTTTTTTTATGGAAAGCGTTCCTTGGTTTTTAAGGAAAAGGAAGCCTTTTAATCACCTTTGTCTTAGCTTCCAGCAAGGCTTTTTCTTACAAAATCCGAGCCTTTTAATAAATCCCAGAGGTTGGGTCAGACTCCTCGGGATCTTGGGAAGACTTTCCCGCATGGATCTGGTCCAGCCCAGCCTTTTAGAGGTGTGAAATTCCCTGATTTGCTGGAACGTTTGGATTTGCCCGTGGAATCACGCGCGCTGAAGCAAATCCTTTGTGACAGGCCGGACTAAACACTGG
The DNA here is from genome assembly GCA_013399875.1 of Gymnorhina tibicen. NCBI lineage: Eukaryota > Metazoa > Chordata > Aves > Passeriformes > Artamidae > Gymnorhina > Gymnorhina tibicen. The sequence goes on from VXAZ01007523.1 coordinate 27,028, forward strand.
GAATTGTGCTCCACATCCCGATCCAATGAATATCCAGGCATTGGGGGGTAGCAGGAATGTCTTGGATGCCCCGGGAAATCCGCGGAGTCGTTGGTTGCCATGGAAACGGGCCCTTGGAGCAAAATGCTCCCTCGGAGAGCTGGAATCACCTGGAGAATGGAACATCCCCAAAATCAGGAACTGAGGGGAATTTTGGAGTTGACTTGAGTCTCAGAATCCATCAAATTCCAAGCGTTTTGGTCCTTTATTCCTTGTGTTTTGGGTTTAAAAGTTGTCTTTTTTTGCCGGGTTTGGCAGGTTTAAATTGAGTGAGTCCAAGGGGTTCAGTGGATCCTTAAAATAATATTTCTAATAATAATTATCCCGTTTTTTTAAAAAAAAAGTTGTTGGAGGTGCTGACTCTTTATCCAGGGGACAGATCCCATCCCAGATGATCCCAAAATGATCCTTCAGGCCCCTCTCCCAGGTGGAAAAGCTGCCCTTCCCAAGCCACCACGTGGTGCTGGATATTTTTATCCCTGACCTTCGATTTGGGGAGAATCGCAGCTAATCCCATGTCAAGCCTTAAAGCTTCGGAGTTAAACTTGGAATGTTGGGATAAAGGGGAAAATCCAAGAGTACTGATGTGGGAGAGCTCCACTTCCAGCTCTGCAGCCTGAATTTGGATCCAAATCCCAGGATTTTCCCACCGGGATGGCCCAGGGTGACTCCGGTCCAGCAGAGACAAGTTTTGCTCCAGCCCTGGAGATAAATTTATTCCAGAGCCTCGTTTCTGCAGAGCGAATCCAGGATGGAAGAGGAATGAAAACTTCATGTGGAAAAGGGGACATGGAGGATAAGCCACGGAATGAGCCCGGAATTAACGGATCCCGGAATTTAAAGCCTCCAGAAGCTCCTGGCAGCACAGCTGGGATTTGGGGACAGAGCTGGGATTCACCTGGGATCAGTCTGGGCATTCCACACGGGATTGCGGAAGTGAAGCACGTGGAATTTCACTCCTTGGCTCCTTTTTAACCAAATTCTGCCCCGTTTTGTTGCTGGCAGATCCCTCCCGATCCCACAGGGTTTTAGTCGGGTTCTGGTGGCTTTTATCCCTCAAAAATAAGTTCAGTCTTGAATGCTCCCAGTTTTCCATGGAATGGGAACTCCCCAAGCTCCACCGAGCAGGAACCGGGCAGGAAAAATCCCGCTCAGAGTTTGACTGCGGGACCCCAAATAAATGAAATTAAACCCAGGTGAACTCTGGATCCCAGACGGAATCACCCACATCCCAAGAAGATGATTGGTGGAGTCGTGTGGATTCCTCATTCCTGGAACAGGATTCTCCCTCATTCCAGAGCATCTGTCACTCCAGGACGGTGTTCGGACTTTGTAGGGTTGAGGGACGAAACCAATGGGATGGATCTGGATGGGCAATCCTGCTGGAATCACGGGGATGGATCCGGATTGGGAATCCTGCTGGAATCACGGGGATGGATCCGGATGGGGGATCCTGCTGGAATCACAGGGATGGATCCGGATGGGGGATCCTGCTGGAATTACTGGGACTGTTCTGGGTGGGGGGCCCAAATCTATCATGGGGACGGATCCAGATGGGGAATCCCACTGGAATCACAGGGACGGATCCGAATGGAGGGTCCCGCTGGAATCACGGGGATGGATCCGGGTAGGGGGTCCCGCTGGGTTTATGGGGGGTCCCACTGGAGTCACGGGGAGCCGAGGGGTCTCCATCAGCTCCAGATCACCCTCGGCCTCTCAGGACCTCATCCCCCTCCCCGCCACCGGCCCGCGCAGCTCCGGAGGGGCCGAAATCCCAGCGGGAACGCCCCGGGAACACTGACCCTCCTCTCTCCGCCCAGGCCAGTTCTACAGCAACGGCGGCCACTCCAACTCGGGCGGCGGCGGCGGCTCCTCGGGGTACGGCTCCTACTACCAGGGCGGGGACGGGTACACGGCCCCCGCGCCGCCCAAGCACGGCGGCAAGAAGCAGCAGCACGGCGGCGGCCAGAAGGCCTCGTACGGCTCCGGCTACGGCACCCACCAGGGCCAGCAGCCCTACGGCCAGGGCCAGTACGGCGGCTACGGCCCCGGGCAGGGCAAGCAGAAGGGCTACGGCCACGGCCAGGGCGGCTACTCCTACTCCAACTCCTACAACTCGCCCGGCGGCGGCTCCGACTACAACTACGAGAGCAAATACAGTGAGTGGAGAGGGTGGGAGGTTCGGGGTAAAGGGTTGAGGTTGGGTTTGATCCTAAAGGGCTTTTGGATCAAAGCTGTTGCAGGGGTGTCCCTGGAAGGGACCTGGGTGACCCCTCTGTCCCGAGGTCGGGCTGGGACAGTCGCAAGGGAGCTCCAGGGGGTTCTTCCTGCTCCTCTGGGAATAAGGGGATGTTTGGGCTAAAAGAGGGGGATTTGGGGCTGGAGCTGGGATGAGTCAATGACAGGGAGAGGGGACAGAGAGGGGTGGGTACCCCAGCCCTGGGCACATTCCCAGGGGATCAGAATGCTGCTGGCAGGGTCAGATAAAGACCCCCCGCACCCAAATCCTCCCGGAATTCCGGGATCTGGAGCGGGGCTTGGCCCGGTCAGCTGAACTGGGCGCCCCGAGGTTGCCGGCGGTTCTCATTCCCACTTTTCCCCCCATTCCCAGGTTACAGCGGCAACAGCGGCCGCAGCGGCGGCGGCAACAACTACTCCGGGGGCGGCTCCTACAACTCGGGCTCCCACGGGGGCTACGGGGGCTCCGGGGGCGGGGGCTCCTCGTACCAAGGTAAGGCAGGTCAGTATTGACACCCCCCCGCGCCGCCGGGTTTGGGGCCCAGCTCCAGCTCCGCGGCGACCCTAACTAACTCCATCCCCTTCCTCCTCCTCCTCCTCCCGGTGCTCTCCGCAGGCGGATACTCCTCCCAGTCCAACTACAACTCCCCGG
>VXAZ01007523.1:37903-51457 GCA_013399875.1 Gymnorhina tibicen
AACGGCGCAAGGGCCGCGCGCTGCGCCAGCGGCGGGAGGGGAGCGGGGCCCGCGCCGGCGGCGGACCCCGAGCGGGGCCGGGCCGGCCGAGAGCCCTCCGGAGAACGGGAGGGGGTCGGTGCGGGCCGGACGCACTTGGAGGGGCGGCAGCGGGGCGGGGCGGCCCGTACGCAGTTGGCGTGAGGGGAAGGGGTCAGGACGGCCCGTACGCAGTTGGCGTGAGGGGAAGGGGGTAGGGCGGTCAATACGCGACCGGCGTTAAGGCAGCGGGTGCTGAGGGGGTTCCGAGGAGTCGGGGGGGCTCCGTGCATTCTACGGACATTGCGGGCTCGCCGGGAGCCGGCACCGTGCCCTGAACAGCGGTACGGGACGGTGCCGGGGTCCTCGCGCTGCCGGATTCTGCCGGGATACCCCGGGAATGCTGAGCTGGATGGGCCTTCGTCCCCACCATCGTCATCCCGGGCCGTGGGGCTGCGCTCCGGAGATAGGGCCGGCACTGGGATGGGCCCGGGAGCCGAGCGTGGCCGCCCCGATAACGGGGAGCAGAGCTCAGCACCCTCCCACCGAGGCAAAGGAATCATCCCAGAAATCCACAAAATCGGGTGTTTGACTCCAGCAGCAGAGCCGCTCCTGCGGCCTTTTGCCTTTGTCTCTCCCCCCCGCAATCCATGGATCAGCTCTTCGCCCCCTCGGGCGCTCGCTCCATCCGTGCGGAGCCGGTTCCTGCTGGGTGCTCCTGTCCTCTCCTGCCCCTTGAGCCGGGGCTGCCACTTCCTGAAGCCACATTCCCACATCCCACATCCACGGGATCCCGTCCCAGATGCCCAGACACCAACAAAAGCCTCCTTCCCGTGATGTTGTTCCACCCTGGCCTCATCTCGCTCTCCCCTGAACCTTCCCATTCCCAAAAAACCCAACCCGTGCTTTCCCCGCTGCTTCAGGCTGGTTTTGACATCCCTTTCTCCATAGAAATGCCCCACTGGAAGCTCCAGCGGGGCTTTCCCCGCTGGATCCTTCCACTCCTGTGGCGTTTCTCCAAGCGGATCCCAAGTGCAGGGTGGGATCCATCACCTGCCAGGCTTTTTCCCTTTCTGGATTCCCAGCCTGGATTTGGGCTTTTCCAGCAGGGAGAGGAGCAGTCAGGGTGGAAACGGTGGAGTTATTCCCCATCCTGAATTCCTGGGAATTCCGGCAGCCTTTAATTATGGCGCAGCTGGAAAACCATCCCTGGTAATTAAACCCCTTTGTGTCGCAGTCAGAGGCCGGATCCATCCGGGAATCCTTCCCCACCTCGTTGCGCAGCTTGTGCTAATTAGGGTTAATTACACCCCAGGGGTGTCCGCGGCCTCCTCACGGCACCGTTCTCCCTCAAATCCTGTTGGTACCCTTGGGAATACGGCAGTGAGGAGTGCTGACCACTGTTATCCCAGCTTTTAGGGGCAATTCTGGGATTCTCGCCCCGGAATGGCTGAACAGGGACCGGGGCTTTTTCCCACACCAGCGGCATCGAGCGTTTCTCCAGATCGCGAATTCCGGCGGCTGGGATGAGCCGAGGCCTCGGGGCTGTTCCGATTGTCCCAACGATCTGCACGAATCCATCGAGCCGGGATCGAAAGCTGCCCGTGGGGGGTTGGTTCTCTTGATTTTTGCAGCTGTTTGAGCTTTATCTCGGTTTTTCCGAGCCATCAGGAAGCCATGGTCCTGTTTCTGTGGTTTTTTTACCCTCAAAACACATGGGAAGAGGATCCCGAGGGGCCCCTGGTGCTCAAAATCCCTGTGGAGGGCCCTGGAGTTGGTCTAAATCCATGAACTAGCCCAACCGGGCTGGAATTTCTCCCTGGGGAAGGGCCTGGCCTCACTGATACGTCCACAGAGGGATTGGAATTGGTGGTGAGGGGCCTGGGCCGCCTCAATCCCCAGATTTAGTGGGAAAAGCACCGAGGGAACGAGCTGGGATCGTCAGTGGGATTCACCGTGGCTCCGACATCCCCTGGCCGCTCTTTGGAGCCTTGTCCCGGCCCCGCTCTGACAAATCCCAGCGTCCGAGCCCTTCCCGGAGCTGTCTCTGGCCTGGGGGACAATGGAGCCGTTGTCACCCGGGGGTGGGGACAATCCCGGCGGATCCTGACCTCAATGGGGCATTATGAGCCCTCGGGATGGCCCTGCCGAAGGGAAGGCTGGGGTTCGCCCCGGACTGGGGCTTGGGGGTGGCCGGGAATCCTTGTCCCGCCCCGGGAGCGTCCCCTGCTCCCGGTGGGATGCCTTGGAGATCCCAAAGTGGTGCTAAACCCCAGGATTTAGGATCAGTGAGATTTGGAGCCGGTGCGAGTGCTGCCGGAGGGAGAACTGGATCCCGTGGGAATGTGAGGGTGGCAGTGACCCATCCCGAGGGATTTGCCACGAGCATCCCCTGGGTCCGGTGCAGCTACACAGAATCTGGAGGTGTCTGGGGGTAAATCCACTGGGATTTACCTTGGAGAGATGGGTTTGGTGCAAGCCGTCCCCAGAGGAACGGGAATTCAGGCAGGAATGGGAAGGGAATTGGGCAGGGATGGGGTAGGGACAGGCAGGGCTGGGGCCACGGTCAGGGGTTTCCCCACAGATTTCCCTCGGATTGGGAGGTTCCCACCACACTTCTCCACCCTGAGACCTTCGTCCCTTCGTCCCTTCGTCCCTTTGTCCCTTTGTCCCTTTGCCGGGCCTGGTCACACCTGGACGCAGGTGGGAGGCGGCAGGATCCAGGGAGGTGACGTCCTGCGGCTCCTTCCCACGTCAGTGCGGGGCTTGGATCCTGCCGACCCCGGACACGGGGACAGCCGGAGCTGGGTGGCACCTGCTCCGTGTGGGACGCGCGTCACCGTCCTTCCTGGAATGCCGGCAGGAAGCTGGGGGTTCCCCTCGTCTCCCGATGGAGCCAGGAGTGCCGGGAGAGGGAGATCACCTCGTTTCCCCCGGGATCAGGGCTGGGAGAAGGGAACAGCAGAGCCAGAGGTGTTGGACCCCACTTTGTGGGAATCGCTCTGGGACCAACATTCCTCTCGGGATCCGCATTCCCCCTGGGATCAACGCTCAGCCTCCCCGAGGTTTATCCCACCTTTTCCCACCCTGGGAGCTGCCCGAGGCTCTTCCCGCCGGACCCGTCGTCCCGGTTGGGCAGGAAATGCTTTTCCGGGGCTGCTGGGGACAAGGGTCAGGGTTTGCCCGGAAAGCTCCGGCGCGGTGCTGGCATCGGGATGACGGGGCCGGGATCTTGTCGTTGTCACTGCCGTGACATCTGGGCCGGGCAGTTCCCGTCGGAGCCACTCCCTGGGCAATGCCAGCTCCGTGCCCAGCGGAGAATCCGCCCAAGGGTTCTGGAAATCGCTCCGGAGCTGCCCCGGCCGCTCCCAGGGAGTTTTCGCTCCCGTTTCCCAGCAGGAACTTCCCTGTCCTGTTCCTGCTGCCCTGGGCTCGGTCCCACTCTGAACTTCCTGTTGGAGCAGTGCCTTTTCCAGGCAGAATTCCCTTAAAAAAGCTCCAGGCACCAGTGCCAGCAGGAATTCTGTGGGATCTGTGCCTTGCAAATCCCTGAGTTCCCGTGGGGTCTGCACTTCCGGGAATGCCCTGTGCTCTCCCCCAGGAGAGCAGGGATTGATCCCGTGTGTTCCCAAGCCCTTTCCACTCTTCCCAGTGCCTCCAGTCCCTTCCCAGGACTCTCCAGTGCTGGAGGAATCAATGGGATTAATTCATTTATTGACCCATCTTTTCATCCCTTCCAGGGATTTCCTTCCCCGTGGCTCTGGAATTGTCACTCGCCGGCCTCTCATCCTGCAGCTCATCTTCTCCAAGACGGGTACGGGGCTGGAAAACTGGGAATTGATTCCGGGTGGGATCGTGGGGCTTTGCACACAGCAGCCCTCCCACGTGACACGTCCGGGTCCGTCCCGCTGCCCCCACATTCCCAGATTCCCCCGCTTATCGTGGGAGAATGCGGGGGAGAGCTCTGGGAATGCTGGGGAGGCCAGAGGAACGCCAAGGAAAACCGAGGAACGCTGAGCTGGGCACGGGGATGACTCGTTTTCCCAGCCAGGTTTCCTCGTTTAACATCAGCCGTCCTGATATCCAGGGAGAATTCCCTCATCCCCTTCCCTCTTGCCAAAAAATCCCTGGATTCGGGTTAATCCCAGAGCCTCCGGTGACCTCCTGGAGCCGTTGTGGCTCCCGGGAGCTGAGGGAGGGTTGGGAAGAGCCGGATTTTGAGTGATGGGACAGTTGATAAGGGCTCTGGGATGAGGGATGAGGTGTCGGGATGAGGTGTCCGGGATGATCCCAGCCCTGAAAGGGGCGGGAGGGCGAGGCAGGGCCGAGGTTTCCCCTCTCCCCGCACGGAGGAAGGGAGGAAGGAAATTGCACCACCCGTGGCCCAGAGCTGTCGAAATCCCTTTTCCTGGGGCCGACTGGAGCCTTCTCCGTGTGCTCCAGCCCCTCCTCCGCATTCCCCAGATCCGTCCGGATCTCCCGTCCCCATCCTCCCCCGGCGCTGCCGAGCGCTCCCCGTTTCTAACGTTCCCAATCCGTTCCAGAATATGCCGAGTTCCTGCACTGCAAATCCAAGAAATTCACGGATTTCGACGAGGTGCGGCAGGAGATCGAGGCGGAGACCGACCGGGTGACGGGCACCAACAAGGGCATCTCCCCCGTGCCCATCAACCTGCGCGTGTACTCCCCGCACGGTGAGGGGAAACTCCGGGAAGGCTCCGGGAAAACTCTGGGAAGACTCTGGGAAAACAGGAAAAATTTGGGCGCCCTAAAAGCCAATGCCGGCTGCTCCGTGTATCCAGTTTTACACGGCTTTGGGGGTTACGGGGCCGTCCCGGAGAGAACCCGTTGGGAATCGGGCTCCGGAGCGAGGCCGTGGGCGCGGATCCGGCGTCAGGGATCCCTCCCTTCACCCCGCCCGTGTCCCCCCAGTGCTGAACCTGACGCTGATCGACCTGCCGGGGATCACCAAGGTGCCGGTGGGGGATCAGCCGCAGGACATCGAGTTCCAGATCCGGGACATGATCCTGCAGTTCATCAGCCGGGAGAGCAGCCTGATCCTGGCCGTCACGCCGGCCAACATGGACCTGGCCAACTCGGACGCGCTCAAGATGGCCAAGGAAGTGGATCCGCAGGGTAAAGGGACGGGGATCGCCCCAGGGGCTGTAATGGCTCAGAGGCCTGCGGGGTTTGGAGCTGGAGGGGCTTCTCTGCCTTCCTTGTTCTTCTTATCCTCCTCCTCCTTCTCCTCTTCCTCCCTGTCCCCTCTCCCGGCAGGGCCAGGGGTTCCTCTCCAGTCCCCGGATCCCCGTTGTGTCCCACCTAGTTAGGCTGGGCTTAACTGGGATCAACCCTTGGCTCCACAGGCCTGCGGACCATCGGGGTCATCACCAAGCTGGACCTGATGGACGAAGGCACCGACGCCCGGGACGTGCTGGAGAACAAACTGCTGCCCCTGCGGAGAGGTGCGGCCGGAGCGTCCCCCCGTGTCCCTTGGGTCACCCGTGTGTCCCCTGCGTCCCTCTCGGGTCACTCCGTGTGTCCCCTGCCCTGTGCCCTTCCCCGGGTCCCCCCCGTCCCCCCTCCGCCCCACGATGTCACCGCGTGGCCTTCCCACGCCGTTCCCGGCCCCATCCCGGCCCCGTCCCGACCCCATGCCGTGTCCCTGGCTGTCCCAGGGTACATCGGGGTGGTCAACCGGAGCCAGAAGGACATAGACGGCAAGAAGGACATCCGCGCCGCGCTGGCGGCCGAGCGCAAGTTCTTCCTGTCGCACCCGGCCTACCGGCACATGGCTGAGCGCATGGGCACCCCGCACCTGCAGAGGGTCCTCAACCAGGTGGGACGGCCCCTTCCCGCGCTTTCCTGCCCGGGAAAGCGGAGTTTTCCACTTCTTTCCGGGCTGCCGGCTCAGTTTTCCCCAACCCCTCGGCAGCAACTCACCAACCACATCCGGGAAACGCTGCCCTCGCTGCGGAGCAAGCTCCAGAGCCAGCTGCTTTCCCTGGAGAAGGAGGTGGAGGAGTACAAGAACTTCCGCCCCGACGACCCCGCGCGGAAAACCAAAGCCCTGCTGCAGTAGGTTCCTCTCCAGCTGGAGGGATTCGCCTTTCCCGGCTGGAAACATCCCCAGCACAGAATTCCGCCCTTCCTGTCTCAGGGAATCGCTCTCCTTGGAGAGGGGAGGGATGGGGCAAACCTCTGCTGGGAACGGCCGTGGGAACTGGGAGCGTTGGCCCTGCCCGTCCCTGACCTGCCCATGCCGCAGGAAAAGCGGGATTTTCACTTCTCCCACCTCCCAGCTGGAGGAATTGGGGAATTTTGTTCTCCGGGAGCTTCCTCATTCCCGATTCCCCTGCCCAGGATGGTGCAGCAGTTCGGGGTGGACTTCGAGAAGCGGATTGAGGGTTCGGGAGACCAGGTGGACACCCTGGAGCTCTCTGGTGGCGCCAGGATCAACCGGATTTTCCACGAGAGGTTCCCTTTCGAGCTCGTGAAGGTGAGGCCGGCATGGGGCGATCCCGTTCCCGTGGACCTGGGCGGGGCGGGCCGAGCTCCCATGGAGCCCCAGAGGCCTCCCTGTCTCCGGAGGCTTTTCCAGCCCAAACCATTCCATGATTCCACGAAAACCTCGAGATTTGAGGGAAATGAAACAGAGCAGCCCCTGCCTGGTGATGCTCCAGGGACGGTCCATCCTGGGATGGGTCATTCCGGGATGGTCCCTCTGTGGCCGGGAGCTGCCGGACGATGGGACAGTCCTGATTGCCGCTGCCTTTCCCGGCAGATGGAATTCGATGAGAAGGATTTGAGGCGGGAGATCAGCTACGCCATCAAGAACATCCACGGGGTGAGGCAAGTATTGGGCACGGAGCCTTCCTTCCCTGGAGACAATTCCCGGATCCAGGGGCTGCTCGGAGCGTCCTGGGCGAGGGTTTGCTCTCCTGGAAGGGGGATTTGCTCTGCCGAGGTGGAAATGGTTTTCCAGGAGCAGGGAGTTGCTCTCTGGGATTGGGGAATCCCTCCCTCCCATCCCAACCCCGCTCTGACCCTGCCTTTCCCGCTCTGCGGGCTCCAGGACGGGGCTATTCACGCCGGACCTGGCGTTCGAGGCCATCGTGAAGAAGCAGGTGGTGAAGCTGAAGGAGCCGTGCCTGAAATGCGTGGATTTGGTGATCCAGGAGCTCATCAACACCGTGCGCCAGTGCACCAGTAAGGTACTGGTCAGCCCAGTGACACCAGTGAGGGACTGGTCAGCCCAGTGACACCAGTGAGGGACTGGTCAGCCCAGTGACACCGCTAAGGGATCTCTGGCCAGAGCCATTCCAGCCCCTTCCCCCCTCCCTCCACCCAAAAATCTCCCACTGATAAAATTTGGGATCAAACTGGGCGTTTCCTGGGCTTTTCCTTGTGTTCCCCGACGGATGGGCCGGGATTTTGGGAATGCCGCCCAGCCCGCCCGGCTCCTCTGGGAGCAGCGGGAACGGGAATCGCTTCCTCAGCTCCTGGGTCAGGAGTTCTGCGGGGTTTAGCGGGGAATCGAGGGTGCCGCTCCCACCCGGAGCCCGTCTGATCCGGAGCCTGCGGGTGCCGCCGGAGCCGCCTCGGTCCGTCCGCAGCGCCTCTTCCCAGGCCTTCTCCCTCTTTTTCAGCTCGGTTCCTACCCCAGGTTGCGGGAGGAGACGGAGCGCATCGTCACCACCCACATCCGCGAGCGCGAGGGCAAAACCAAGGACCAGGTGAGCTCCCGCCTCGTTCCCGTCACCGCTCCCGTGGGAATTCCCTCCTTCCCTAACTCCCCGATTCCCTCAGATCCTGCTGCTCATCGACATTGAGCTCTCCTACATCAACACCAACCACGAGGATTTCATCGGGTTCGCCAAGTGAGTCCTTTTCCGGGGGGGAATTCCCACGTTCCCAGCCTGCGGGGGTTGTTTTCCTTGCGGGAATCCAGAGTCTCCCACATCCCAATCCACGCCAGCGCCTCTGGCATCCGCTTTCCTCAGGTTTGGGATACGGTAAAGGGGCTGGGAAAAGCTCCAGCCTCAGGAATTTGGGGCCGCTTGGATGAATCCCGGTGGTTCGGGCTGTGGGAACAACCCTGGAGCTGTCACGGAGCGGGAGTCGCTCCCTGTCCTCTGTCCCACATTCCCGTGCCCGTTCCTGGTGTTTTCCAGCCCCAAACATCCGGGAAGCTCCCAGACTGCCTGGAGCCCACACCCCCCTCCTGTTCCTTAAGTTCCCAAATTCCTCCTCCTGGTTTTTTTCTCTCTTCCCCCTTTTTTTCTCTGTCTCTCCTTTCCGCTTCCGGTCACATTCCTTGCTCTCCTCCTGCTCTCTGCTGTTTTTCCTTGGATCCATCACCTCTCTCTGTCTCTCCGGACTCTTCCGATCCTCTCCCGCCCCAGCTGTTTCACTGAGCAGCACGTGGCGACCGGGTGGGTACCGGCAGCAGCTGCCCCTTCCCACGGGATCCCGGGAGCTTCCCCCGGGATCTGGGGGAGCCGGGAGCTTCCCCTCTGCACCCGGGAGCTGGGGAGGTTCCTGCTGGGGGCTGGGAGCCGGGAGCTTGTCCTTGGATCTGGGATCCTGGAGCTTCTCCTCCTGGTTGAGCTTTGGAACTGGGATCCTGGAGCTTCTCCTCCCGGTTGAGCTTTGGAACTGGGATCCTGGAGGTTCTCCTCCTGGTTGAGCTTTGGAACTGGGATCCAGGGGGCTTTTCCTTCGCATCTGGGAGCCAGAGAGCTTCTCTGGATTTGGGAGCTTGGTTGTTTCCCCTCCCAGTACAACTGGGAGCCTGGAGCTTCTCCTCCCAGTTCAGACCATCCCTGCCCAGGGATCTGGGAGGAGCTGTCGGGATCGGGGCAGGCAGGGAGCGCTTCCCCAAATCCCCGAGTCCTGGCAGGTCGGGGAGGCCGTCCCGTGGCTCCCCGTTCCCGGGGGTGGGTGTGTCCCCCCACCCCGGGCTGCTCCGGGGTGTCCCGATGGAATTTTTAACGGATTTCCTGGATTTTGTTCCCGCTCCTGACTAACGGTTCCGCCCCCTCGGTGCTCAGGAGAGACAGGTAGCTTTCCCTCTGGTGCAGGTAATGCTCAATCCCGATCCCGGGGGAATTAGGTGTTTCTGGAAGCTCCTGGTTCTCGGTGGTCGGGCCGGGAATTCCCTCGGGAATCTGCAGCCGCTGCTCTGCTCACTCGGTGTCCTCCCTCCCTCTGGAATTCTGTCCTGGGAACGCCCATCCCTGAGGAAGGAGATCCCGGTGTCCCCGTCCCCCCTCTCTCTGCACTCGGTCCTGGGCAAACCTCGGGAAGGGGCTCTGGAATTTCTCCCCTTCGGATCGGCTCACTCCCGCGGCGTTCCGGGCGGGAAGCGTCTGTCTCTCACCTTCCTCTTCCCGACCTAAAAGTCCCGTTTTTCCCCCGTTTTCCCAGCGCGCAGCAGCGGAACACGCAGACCAACAAGAAGAGAGCGATCCCGAACCAGGTACAGCCGGAGGCTCCCGGAATTCCCGCTCCGCAGCGGGATCCAAGCCCATCCCTAAACGTTTATAGTTAAGGCCGGGATTGGGCATGGAAAAGCCGGAACTCCGGGGCAGAGCGGGAGCAGAATTCCCGCCTGAACCCAGCGGGATTTGGGACAAACCGGGCGGGAGACGCAGCCCCGGGAGCGGGGGGTGAGGGATCGGGAACCGGGAGAGCACCGGGATGTCGCGGCAGGACTGCGGGGTGTCCCAGCAGCCGTGTCCCCCCCAGTCCTGCTCCCAGGGGAATTTCGGGGTGAGCAGGAGCGGCCGTGCCCCTTCCCCGGCCTCGGGCCCTCGCTCCCTCCGGAAGCCGCTCCGAGGGATTAACGCTGGGAATGATCATTAATAGCATGTAACGGGTTTTCTTCTGCTGTTTTTCCGCTTTTTCCTCCCTTTTTTTGTGCTTCCCGCTCTCTCTCTCTCCTGCCACTTCCTCCCCCTTCCCTGTCCTGCCTCCTTTTCCTGCTTTTTTTTTGTCCTTTTCCCCCTTAATTTTGCGCGCCCAAAGGGGGAGATCCTGGTAAGTACCACGGAGCGGGACAGTGCCGGGACAGCACCCGGCGAGGCCCGGCCCTGCCAGGAACAGCGTTCCCAATCCTGACCCCAAAACCGCCGCCCTCCCGCTTCCCAGGCTGGAGGACGCTGGTGGGAGAAGGGGGACAGCATTCCCAGAGGGAGCAGCCGGGATCTGCCAGCAGGAAATCGGCTTTATCCCCTCCTGGCTCTTCCTGCGACCAGGAAAAAAAAGGGGATTCAGGGTGACCCCAGCCCATGCCTGGTTTTCCCAACCTTTGGGAAGCAGGAATCCAAAATCTTTCTGGTTTAGCCCAGAACGGCTGTGGGGGGATGAGATGCCCTTGATTCCTTTGGGAATACGTGCAGGGAAGGGCTGGAAGTTCATTACTTCCCCCAAATTCCCTTTTTTTTGGAGATTTGAGGTTGAGCCAACACCAGAATTCCAACCTGGCTGCTCCAAGCCCCCGGCATTCCACCCGCGGAGCTCCTCCTGGGATCAGGAGGGCAGCGATTCCGGGTGGATCCCGATCCCACTGCTCCACGCTCGTAGCCCGTCACCATTCCAGGAACGTGGAAGTGGCTGAGAGGGAATTGTTTCCAAACGCCCCTGCCCCAGTTCGGGATTTACAACCTCGGGGTGGCCTCAGCCCTGCCCCAGTTTTCCCCCTGGGCAAGAAAAGCAGGATAATGCCATGGGTTCTGCCTCTGGATAAAGCTGGAATGTCAGAGCCGGTGGCAGGTGGAGCCTTGGCCACCACGTTCCCGTGGGATTAGCGCTGAAATGCTTTTATTCCTCAAAAAACACGGATTTTCCGAGGCTGCCGGGTCTGCCCCAGGATCCCACTCTTCCCAGGAAGGTTTGTGCCTCCGGCTCCATGAATCCCTGCCGCAGCTCCGGCCTTTTCCCAGCTCTTCAGGCCCTTCCGTTCCCTCTCAGCACCATCCAGATGTTCCTGGAAAACCCCGGGAACCCCCAGAGTTCCGGGCAGGGCCGTTCCCTCGCCGGCTGTGGGACGGGATCGCGACGGGAAGGGGGGAGAGATGGGAATTCGGGATCAGAGCCCCAAAACCATCCCGGTTTTCACCAAAATCCATCGGTTTTAAAGGAACTTCCTCCCTCCTTTCAATCCCCTTTTCTTTCTGATCCCTTTTCCCAATCATCCGCTGACCCCCCCTTGCTTCACTCCGATCCTTTTCCCGATCCCTGATCTTCCTCCCTCTCCCCCTTCCCGCCTTGGTTCCTTTAAAACCTGCTTGGATCCAATCCCGAGGCGCTTCCCAAACGGGAACCGGGCTCTTGGGAGGTGAAATCCCTCCCCCGCCTCCTGCAATTCCCGGGCTCTCCGTCCTTCCCGGCGCCCGGAGCGCTCCGTCCGCGCTCCGCCGCAGCTGCAGCTTCGCTCCTTCCTTGCCCCGGGAATTTGTTGTGGCTCTGATGCTGGAAAACCCCTGGGAGGGACCGGGGATCCCCTGGGCTCCGGAGGGATCCCGGCGTTCCCGTAGGAGCCACGACAAGCTCTGTGTCCGACCTGTCCCTGCCCCTTCCCGAGGGTTGTTCCCGCTCCGGCCGCGCTTCCTGCTGACCCCGTCACCCCCTGGCACTCACTAACCCGTGTGATGGGATAACCCCGGGATGGGGCAGCTGGGATATGGGGAAGCGCTGGGATGGGGATGTGCTGGGGTAAGGAAACGCTGGGATACAGGGAAGTGTTGGGATAGGGAAGCAGCTGGGATTCGGAATCCACGGTGGATCCCCGCCAGCTCCCTCCTGCTCGGAGTCCTGGAGAATAATTCCCAGTGGGATGTTCCCCAGGACTGGGATCCATCCAAGGGGCGCTGGAGCTTTTCCTCTCTGCCGGCGATGGGAATTGGGGTTTGGATCCGTCGGAGCCGCGGGATCGTCCCGCTGGCCCGGGTGGCTTTTCCCACCCGGCTTCGGGAGCTGGGAACGCTCCGGGTGTCCCCCGCCACCCGCTCCCAGCTTCCCTGCGGGGTCCTCGGGATGCGCCGGGCTTTGGGATCGCTCCGGGGGCTGCCCCTGGAATCCCTCTGTGACCTCTCCTTCCTTCCCCCCGCCCCATCCCGCTCCCGGCCCGCCCCAGGTGATCCGCAGGGGCTGGCTCACCATCAACAACATCAGCATCATGAAGGGCGGCTCCAAGGAATACTGGTTCGTGCTCACGGCCGAGTCGCTCTCCTGGTACAAGGACGAGGAGGTACGGGCGGAAAAACGGGACGTGGGGATTCCCGGGGCTCCGGGGGATGATCCGTGGGATGGGAGGGGGGGCGATTAGCACTCGGGGTTAATTATCGCCGGAGCGGATCCTGGATTCCCCGCCCCCAAACCTCGGTGTCCTCTGAAGTCACGTTCCAGCTGGGAATGCCGGGACTGGACCCCGATTCCCTCGCTTCCCAGGATTTTGGGGTGCTGGAGCCTGCAGCTCCCCCCTTTTCCCTGCTGGGAGTCCGGGAAGTGGCGGCTGCTGCTGATCCAGCTGGGAACGGCTCCATCCCGTTCCGGCTGTCCAGGGCTGCCCCGGATCCCGCCTCGTTCCCAGAGTGACTCCTCAGGGCTTCCCCGGGAAGGGCCAGGGCAGCTCCAGCTCCTCCCTGGAAGTTTCGGGTTTTCCAGCCCTCCCGCCCCCAGATCCCGCTGGTCCCGCTCCTCCCCTGACGTCACCCGAGGCTGTGGCGGGGGGGCCCTTCCCAGGATTTTAGGGGGGGAGGGCTCAGGAGGGGCCGGAGCCCAGCACAGGGTCAGGAAAAGGAGACACGGACACAGCGTTTATTCCCCGGGAACGTCCAGGCGCGGCGCGCGGGATCCCATCCCGCTTTTCCTTTGTCCTTCCAGGCGAAGCCAAAGCTCTCGAGCATCCCCCGAACCCCCCTAAGCCGCCCCAAATCCCTGATCCCCCCGCACATTCCCGCCCGGAGCCATCCCGGTTTCCTGCGGGGCCTCTCCGGGGGGGCCCCTTGAAACGGGAAGCGGCCGCGGGATGAATGAGGCTCTGTCCTCGTCCCCCGCTCCCAGACCCCCCCAGTCCCTAAAAATCCGGGGTGGCACCGGCACCACGGGGGCACCGAGGGGGGCTCCGACCCCTCCCATGGAAAATTCCCCCCCCGAAGCGCTCGGGCCGGGCCGGGAAAGGGGCGATCCCCGCTTACCTGCGGCTCCGGCCGCGGCGCCGCCCGNCTGCGGCCCGGGCGCCGGCCCCGCCCGCGCCGGCGTAACCAATGTGCAGACTACTGCACCTCCCTTCCCAGCTGAACAGGTAGTCTGAACACTGGGAACGCCAGCCCGGAATTCCCGCGTCCCTCGGGATCGTCCCCCTGCCCGGCCGTTTCCTCGGGGCGCCCCGGGGGCGTTTTTTCGGGGGGATCGTTGTCTCGGGGCAGCGGCTTTGTCTCCTCCTGACGTGGCAGAGCCGCCGGCACCGAATCCCGCCTGGAAAAGCGCTGTGGGTTTTTCAGGAAATCGTGTGGGGCGCGGGGGAGGGGG
>VXAZ01007524.1:0-29733 GCA_013399875.1 Gymnorhina tibicen
ATAACCATTGAAAGATGGATGAATTCTACAATATATCCTTTTGCCTTTTATTTTGCTGTCTGGCAGCAAAAATAAAATCTGACACAATGGTACAAATACCGCTAATTTATATACCATTTAATAAAAATGGTGAGTAGTCCTCTTGTGAGGCTTACGTACATTCTAGGAAGGGTTGGTCTGCATGGAATTTTTGAGAAACTTAGCTAAAAATAGAAAAGTACATTTAGTAGTTCATTGATTGCTTAAAATGGGGAAACATATTACAGCTTCTGCTGATGAATGTGGGTAGCACGTAAAATGTCAGTTATACAGATCATTTCACAGTTCAACTGAACTTACCTTCCTTGAGTTAATTTATGGAGAGGGGCACATTTATTTTACTCTTCTGTATTTTGTTTCTTGGTCAGTTAAAAAAAACATCTGCAGTTATTGAAGCTCTTTAAGATGTTATGCAGATAATAGAAGCAAATTGACAAAAAATATCTACATCAAGTCTTAGCCACCAAGTAATTTTTCTCAATTATTTCTTTGGCAAGACAAATATGTTTTTGTATGCAAAACTTGGTGTTGTAGTTAATTATCTCTGTAGATACAGCACATCAATAAGATTTTAATTAAGAAGTTCTCTAGTTATCTCTTTAGCAATCTGTTTTGGAATAGGATTGTAACTGCTAGGTAATGAAGACGCTGTGATATTTCAACTCTAATTTAAAGTCAATTTTCCTGTCCCTATCTTTGGCCTTCGCTCTCAGACGTTACAGTCAGAAAGCTTACCAGAAGTTTTCTAGATGAAGGTATTTTCACTTGTCAGTTTTGGTAATGATAAACATAAACTCTTGGAGATAGATTACAGCAACAGTGAAAATTAGTGAACTGATAATTCTCATGGAGGAAAAAAATCGATTTATTAATTAATAAAAACATTATCAAAATACTCCCAGATTTTTCTTATTTGTGTAAAAGCAAATAAATTCAAGGTATATTTTTACAATATTTAATATATTATTATGTAAAAATACTAATTGAAATTGAATTTTTAAATTTGCACCAAATCACAAAATACATGGGTAGGATATTTGGTTAAAATTTCAGTAACTTCTACAGTTTTTTATTTTAGTCAGTATTTCCTTATACAAAGAATATATGATGACTTTACAGTGAGCATAAAATGAGTTCTTTCTTTTGGTAATTGGTACTTATGTGCTCTGCACCATACTAAATAGCAGCAAATAAAAATGAAGGTCATCTTTTTCTCAGGGCACTTGGAAAAGTGATCTGAGAGCCCCAAACCAGTAACATGGCTCTGCAGCAGAGTCAACAGTGTTAAAACCACCAAGTGCATGAATTGTATATCCATTTTGAATCTCTCTTTATGTGTACCACAGAGGTGGTCTGCAGTGCTCTTAGAAATTCTGTTATCAGCACTAAAAACAATGGATCCACTGACAGAGTTGCAGCTTAAATATTTGAATTTGTATTTGAAGTTGTGACTTCATTAAGGAGATGTAACTGAGTTACAGCCCAATTACTTGCCTCTTCTCTTTGACATAATTTTTCAAACTCTGGATGAAAATTCTCATCTTCTTGTAACTGAACCAATGCTTGGATGGGTCAAAAAACCCAAACCAAAACAAAAAGAAAACCAGCTCATGATATATATTGGCTCAGATGATGGCTTTTTATGCTGCTGAAAGATGGTGAATCCAGGTAGAAGTTTTTAAAATCAGTTTCAGTATTGTTCCTTCCATTGTCTGCCTCTCAATCTAATTTGCTTTTTGCTGCTAAAAGCAGTGCTTCTGTGTTTGTTTAGACACTGTTCCCAGGAAGAGCACTACCCTATGAAACACTTTTTTAACATACAAACTTTACAAGGCAAGATAGATTGTTACAAGGAGGTCATCAGCTACTGTAATTTTTTTCTGTAGTTCTGTGGTATTGGATCAGTGTACGAATTATTCAAAGTCAGCACAACACAGACTTGTGGCTCTGTGTACATACCTGTGTTGACTTAGGAGTGTATGAGTCCCAGAACAATAAAACAAAACTATATATAGCTAATGAAGTATGTAAAGTGGGTATCTAAAGAGATGGTCCTGTATGTGTCAGGTCACCGTGTAAATTCTCACAACTGTATGCAAACAGTTTTTCTTCTCAGTTTTTCTATTTTACTCCAAAACTTAGTGCAAGAGGAGTGACTTTTCCAGTCTATCACATTATAGCTCTATTTTTTTGATCATGGCTGAGGACATAAAAATGTTTTGAATTTTATGTCAGTAAGCTGGCATTAAATTACCCATGATATTAAATATGCATTTAGGATTTATTTTTATTATTTAGTTCTTTTGGCCTTTAACTGTTTTACCAGTTACCTCTACTGTGTGGTTCATTTCCTAAGAAAAAGGACAGTTTCAGAGTATTTTCTTATTAAGCATAATGCTACTCTACAAAAATATCTTTTTCTCTGAGTGAAAAAATCTTTACAGTAACTGCAGTGATATCCCATTATTTGTTGCATGAGCAGAAAATCTATTTCTTTGCAATGAATAGATACTTATAGTAGTCATCAACAGAAGAAAAACTACTTGGCTTTTAAAGGCCACATGATGGAAGTGTTTCTTAATTTCTTGTTGTGCATTTTAGTTACTGCCTGATGTTGCTGTACCTCAGAATAAATGTTTCTGTTACTAATGGAAACACTAACAAAAGTAGACTCAATTCCCCAGACTCAAGTTATCTATACCAGTCTCTTAAAATGATGCACTGAATTCCTTACCATGTGTCTTACACTTTGGAAGAAGTTTATATATCTTGCTCTAGTTAACACTGATCTTGTTCCTGATGTACTGAGCTCTCGGTGGAGTTCACAATCTCTTGAGCTCTGTCCAGGGAATTAGAGGTGCACATATTCCGATTAAATATTTAATCAGACCCTTAAGAATCTATTTTCCCCTAATTCCCTTGCTACAAATGGCAGTATAGTATTG
Source organism: Gymnorhina tibicen (assembly GCA_013399875.1). NCBI lineage: Eukaryota > Metazoa > Chordata > Aves > Passeriformes > Artamidae > Gymnorhina > Gymnorhina tibicen. Next base: position 2,985 of record VXAZ01007524.1, read on the forward strand.
ACCTAAAGAAGATAATACAGAAAAGATGTACTGTGAAAGAGAATGAGGATATATTTCCTGATTTTTTTTCTGGGATACCAGGACACAAGGATAGAATCGAGACAGAGGTCTAATTCTTTCATTACAGATTTCCATTCTGTATAAATGTCGTCAGCATAAAAGGTGGAAGTAACAAATGTACCAGTACCACATATGCAATAATACATATATATGTAAAAAACCTCTCTCTTGTTTTGAAGGGTGTGCTGATTTATGTTTGTATCGTGTAGAAACAAATATGCAGAGAGTTAAACACAGGGAAATCAATGGCCTGTCCTGATTCAGCTTGATGGGTGCTGGTTTGGAATGATGACAGATAATATGTTAAGATAAGTAGGGTGCAAATACGTTTGTCAAGTGGGTTTCTGTTATTTACATTAAATGCCAAACAGAATGCTCAGAATTAGCGTATGGAACTTCTTTTTCAAGAAATACTTGCTGATTAATTCTTCAAAGCCAAAATTTATTTTCACTTACATAAGTACAAGTATACTGCAGGTTATGCAGGACTAAAGGAATATTACAGTGATCTATAAATACTTCTTACTGAGGCTAGATCACTTCACTAATGAGGGTTATGTCCATGTTCCCACTACAAATTCTCATTTTTGTGGGGAAAGTCAGCACCATGGGCAACAGGCTAAGACAAGACTCAAAAATGCTGAGCCTTGTTAGTGAACTTTGTTGTGCATTGTTTGTAAAATGGACCCTGCAGCTCTGTGGTAGGTGGCTAGAATTTTTAGGCAGTGAGTGGTTGTGGGGGTGTAGTGGGTTGATGGATGAGCTTTTAGACCAATGACACTTCTTTTGATTTGCATATATAAACAGTTAGGTGCTGGGATGTGGATCGTAACAGTCATATGCTGAACTGGATGATGTCTACCATGCTAAACAATAGCAGAGAAACTTTAATAATGCAAAATGCATTGCATACTTTTTTGATCCTTCAGCTTTTAGATGAATGGAATTAATGCATATTTTTCCCTTCTGCAGGATTTGTGCACCAGTACCCGTTATAGAACATGTGATGTAAGCGCATTCTTTCAGTTACACACTGTTGTGGATTTTGCATTCTTTCCTATCTTAGCCTTCATATAATCTTTAGTCTGACAATGTTCAAAGGCAGCCTTTCATAACCTTCAGGATTTGTTTGTTTGTTTTAGAAAGGGAGAACTTCTTGTCTATTGGTTATTTCCACCAAAACGGTTCAGTTTTGCACAGGATTACAAGAGGACTGCTGCACTGAAGAGAATGCTTGGGCCACTAAGATGCTTTAAGTTTTAACTTTTATGTTTTCAAATCCTGTATTGCCCAGTGTGTAACCCTGAAGTTTCTTGTAGCATGTTAGCTGTCCTCTTATGCCAGATAGACATAACAAAGCCTCTCCAAGCCTGCTCTCCAAGGACACCCAGACTGTCCTAGGCCCAAAAATGTGTAAACTAACATCTTTAGAAGGGGAGTAAGCTTGGGGAAATTACATCATTAACTGAAGCTTTAATTGGAGAATTAACCCTGATATGCAAATGAATAAAACTTACAAAAATGTGAAGAACTCGTGACTCGGGGTCCATCTTGGGTGTCGCCTTTGGCCTGCCCAGGGTGTGCCTTTGAAGGCCCCTCAAATAAATACCTACCTTTATTCCCTTATTCTTTTCCAGTCTCTGGTTTTTAGGTGGCCACCTCAGGCATCAACTAAGTACAGATCTACAGATCTCTTGCACTGTAACCATAACCACCTGACACTATCTCTTGAAGTAGTTTAGCCTCCATTGCAAATGTGATTAGGTTTTTAATCTAAAAAATTCTTCTGAGTTCCAGCACATTACTTTTCTGATGCTTGAAAACTATTAAATCTCAAGCCAAAGTATATTTTGGCAAACTGGTCAAAGCAGAGGAAGTGAAAAGTGGATCTCTAGCTGTACAGTGTTTAAGGCTTGGAAAGCTATAGGAGTACAAGAATATACTGAGGTCTTAGGACTCATTTTAGGATCACAGAGGCATTTGGTGTGAAGCTGATATGAAGCTGCTCAGTGCTACCTCTCCTAAGATGCTGCTGGACATTATGCAAATGTGCAGGTGAGACATGCTGATCTCAAGTGGTCCTGGGTAACCTGCTCCAGCTGACCCTGCTCAAGCTTGGAGGGTGGACTAAATGTCCAAGATGTCCCTTCCAACTGAAATGGTTTTGTGGTCCTTCTTCTAAAAAGATACAGGAAAGCAATTTCTCAACATCTGTTTTAGTGTGGGATGAATCTTCCTCTGGAGGGACGTGGCTAAGAATTCCTGCAAATACTATATTAGATATCTAGCTCTGAGGCAAATACCACATGAGATAAGTACACTGATTAAACTTAAATGTTTGAGGGACTCTGGTCTTTCAAATCTTAACACTCAGGTTTTGTTTTGTGAAGGAAGAGGTCTTACACTTTAAGCATGTATTTTTCTAACGTCAGGATAAATTGGAGCTGCTATTTTTTCTGCAGAGTGTAAAACTATTTTGGTTCTTCTACTGTACTCTTAACTCAGTGGTTTTTATTTTAAAATATCTTACTGGCTGCTACTTTGTAATATATACTGCAGCCCTTAGGCAACTGAAGGATAGCAGAGAAAATGATTTATTAAACTGAAATATTACTACTATAAAAACACAACCAGCTGGTTTGAATAAGTGTATGATGTTAGTTAGGAGGCAAACTTTCATTATATGTGTAATGATAGCAAAAGATCTATTATAGATTTGTGGGTTAATGAAGTATGTGAATAATTCTATCACCAGGCTGCAACCCAGCAGACCACTCAGTGCTCACTAAAGGTAACATTACAGTGGTAATGGCAGAGAAGAGTGAATCAGACAAAAGAGAGGTTGACTCATGTCTTCAGTCTATTTTTTAACCATACTTTGGATAAAGCCCTACTTTACTGTTAAAAATGACCAAATGTCTCTCTGGTGCAAATAATAAAGTCTATGCCTCCTTTAGTTTCAGTATCCTTTCCACATTTGATGATCTTTAGTAATAAGGAGGACATAGAGACCTGCATTAACTAGTGATAAAACAGGTACCTATTACCTCTGTGGAATGATAACTGAAATCAGAAACATGGTCTTCTGATAGACAGTTGGGTCTGTTGACTATTCTAAAAATAAGTTTCCAGGGCTGCAATAAAAGGTGGTAGGTCCAGAATTTCCCTTCCAAAGTTGTTACAATATATGAATATATCTCTAAAATATTGTGTCTTTGAGTTTATTTGGGTCTCAGATAATTACTAGTACCTTAATGTAAACTTTAAAGTAGCAAAGGAATGTAAGAACAGAGAAACTGGTCCTATGAGCCATATTTGTTGTATAAGCCTTTCTTCTTCTGTTCATCTTTCCAAACTTTCTCATCCTACCAGATACAAAAATGATGCCAAGTCCCGTTATGAAGATTGATCCACCTGAATGATTTCTCAACCCTGTTACAGAGGATAGTTTCTGAAAGATTAGGAAAGTGATGCCAAGATGGATATGCATTAACTGATTGAAATATAGAGGCTTATTACGAAAAACTTCACCAGAATGGCTGTGAACCATAGCCTACTTTCATGTGATAAAACCCCAAGTAATCGTAAAGTTTTACAGCACTCCTGAAAAATGATAGTTTTGAGTTAAGTGATTTTGCTATCAAGTTCTTCATAGGTGTTGATATCAGGTTTGGCTATGGCCCAGTTAAAGATAATAGAGGAGTCATTTTCTTTAGTGTTTTTTTTAAATTATTTTTTCATTCCAGTGTTAGCATTTATTCTCTGTTCTATTCAATGTGAAAAACTTAGTGTTGAAAAGAGATGAAACATAATAGAAGAGCTATCCCACATGTGAAGACATTCAGATATCAAAATACAGTTTTTAAGAGACAAAAAATTATAGCAAATGTTAAGAAATCAGGACAATAAAATATACGGCACTCAAAGACTGAATGAAACCATGAAACGTTAACTGCTCATGTCTAGGAAGGGAAGTGAACAGAAGTAGAAGCAGAAAAGAAACTGATAAGGCTAGAAATAGCAATGGACTGTCATAATGGGTCTAAATATTTAGAGTTTAATCATCAGGTCCTTAAAGAGGAATATACCTCATATTCCAGAGGTGACTTTGAACTAAAGTCATATAGAAACATTTTCTAGCAAAACAATATGCAGTATACTTTTCTACCTGTACTTGCTACTGGGATTTTTAATTTTCTGGTTTGGGGGTCTGGTTTTTAAATTAGATGACTGCACATTTTGGAGACAATTTGTTAGAATGGAAAGGAGCAGGAAAGTCTTACTAAAATGTCTTTAGCAAACAACACACAGCAGGTGAGGATATTCCATCCATTCATTCATCATTTCAGTACCATGTCTAATGGCATTGTCTAGCTCTTCAAGCTGTTTGACAAGCAAACAATATATCAGCTTCTCAGCCTAGGCACTTTCAACACAAATTTTCTAACCCTATAAGCAATATACATAGTGGAAAATAATCTGCTTCAGTAACATTTCTGCCATATTTTTGAATCGCCAAGGGTTACAGAAAAGAACTAGGAAAAAAGTTTATCTTTTATTTTGCAAGCAGTTATTTAAAGAAGGCCCCTTCATATGTGGTTTTTTTCTTCACAATGTTCTCAGGAATGTAGCACCTGAAAAGCAAATTGTTCCCAAATGGGAGTTCAAGAAGTGACTAATTTTTGGTTTTATTTTCCAAAGCACTGAGACCAAATGTCTACTACATCTTAGTAGGAAGTAGGACATTAGGAAGCTGCTTACTTAGGATTTAGCATATAGAGATTTTAAGTGTGGGTAACCTCTTTTTGCAGCTTCTGTTCTTCTCCTAGGGAGAGGAAATAGGACCACTTTTCAATCCCCTTGGCAGGGAAATCTGCATGGCCTCATGTGCCACTGTAAATGAACAGATTTTACACAGTAAAAGTTTGCCCAGCTAGAGATGAGGTTCATCCACAGTTCTATCAATTTCCTGTCCTTGTAGGAGAAATCACATCAGTCTGTTACAGAAAACAAGACTTGAAGTAGAGACCTTGCTCAAAGGCAGGATGAACTGTATTTGTGATAGGTATTTGTTCAGCTCCCTTCTGAAAATAACCAGTGATGAAAATTCCATGTTCTCTTTCAATATATAATTTTCCTTACTGTTGCTGTGGCTCAGCCCACTTCGCGGCTGGACAACATTCAGTGGGTGGATTTCCCCGTCTATGACTCCGACCCGGAGGGCGGGTCGGGGGAGTAGAGTCGCCACCATCTGGGTGTCGCCCCTGCGACATCTCCTCCCTCCTTTCCAGACCCTTCTTCTGTTCCCCATTTTCTATTAGTTGCCTGTTGTCATGTTTATTCATTACCTTCATTGCATATGCAATCTGGTCTGGAAAGTTCTTTTCTCTTCGGTTGCTGATTGGTTTCTGTTTGTAAGTCCCTCCTTTGTATTCCCCTGATTTGTTATCTGTCATTCCCCATCAATTCCCTATTGGTCTGTACCCCTTGTTCCTCCCCCTTTTGGTACCCCTTAAAAAGGGGGCTTCGGGCCCCATCCCGTGCCCTTTCCTTGTCGCTCACCCTTCAACGAGTTCGCCTGTTACCTTGTTGCTCCCTCGCGGGACAATAAAGTTGGAACTTAGAGCACAAGAAAGAGGCCCCTCAGCCCTTTATCGCCTCTCAGTTGCTCAGCAACAGCGGTGCTGCAGCCTGCCTGCTCGTGGGTCTCCTGCAGGGAGCCACCAGCTGCTGACAGGGCAGGTGCTTTCTCTCCCGTCGACCGGGACACCGGACCCTGTCGCCTGCCGTGGCCTCCGGGCGGCCAGCGGCCAAAGCGACACCTTACTACTGAAGATTTTTCTTGTTATTGAAGAACTCTCAGGAAAAGCATTCTGTATTCTGAATCACCGGTCATTCTCACCACTCAACTGTCCTACCTCCATTTGATTTGTATCCTTCAGTTGCTGTGACCAGACTGGAAAGTGTGCTAATCTTTGCTTGTAAGCTTTCAGCTGGGTAGTAGGAGGGTTATTTCACACTTTAAAATGAGGTTTCTATTGTGTGTATGTATTTTAGCAGCTTGATGTTCACGATTCCTGATCGCATTATGATTCACTGTATCTTCCTTGCTTCCACAGAGTGTGGTATGGAATTTTGCCTCCATGCTCAGTAAACTGCATCTTTTTCTATGTGCCTTCTCCCAGTGTATTGTGTGGTTCAAATCCCAGTGGATTCTGCTGTCTGATGTGCTTGCTGCTGCTTTCAGCTTGCAAATTGAATGCATGTACTCTCCCATCCTAATCATTAAAAATGTGCTGAGTAGTACCAATAGTGGGACAGACTCACAGAAAACCTTGCTTTGTGTGTTCCCCCAATTGATAATGAGCTAGTGATGACTCTTCCTGGGCAACATTATCATTCTAACTATTTTTCCCTATTTTGTGGGAAAATGTTATGTTAAACAAGTGTCAAAAACCTGGATAAAGGCAAAATATCTTCCTCCTACTGCATCTGCCCGTATACCAAAACCTGTAACTCTCCTGCAGAAAGAAATGAGTTAAACATATTTTGTCTTTCACAGTGCCCATCAGTCTTCTCCTTTTCTGTGCTTACAGCTTACTTTTAGAATTTACTAAATTTACTTGCTTTTTTTAGAATTTTTTGACAGTATTTTCCCAAGAAATAATATTTAACTGGTCTATAATTCTCTTGCTCTTACCCACTTTTACTGCATTTTAAGGGTACCCCTAGTAATTTTTCAGATCTTCTGTACCCCTCCAATCCCTTCCTAATTCTCAAAAGTAAAACTGAGTTTGACTCCTCTAGCATTAGTCTTGTGGGCCAAATTTCATCAGCACTTTGTCATCAGCTGAGAATCACTAGCCAATTCTATACCTTCTGTAACCTGGTTGTTGACCACTACTGATGCTAATTGTCAGCAAGTTTGATCTTTATCAGATATTTGCTAGAAGCTAAAGCTCATATTAATAAATAAAGTTCAAATATTTTTTGGTTTTGTCTGTAAATTACATTTGCTTGTCATTTCATTTTTTCTTGCCACTGAGGAGTTTGTGAAATATTTTTCCTGCTATCCTGTGTTTCATGCCTTTTGTGGATGTTTCATGTGATAGTTTGTGACCCTTTCCCTACAGTAGAGAGCAAGCTTTGTCCAAAGATTTGTGTTTCTTCTCTAGTCTGCATCCGGACTACGAAATCCTGTGGTTGTGTGGTGCAGGATTCCTGATAAGGTATCAGTCTAGCAGCTGGAGAAGCTGGTAGTCTCACTAGAGGGCACGGTAACTTGTCAGTCACCTCTTCAGTGCAGTAGAGTCCCAGTGGGGCTTTACCTGAATGCAATGGAAAAGAAGAATATCTCTAGCAGAAAAGAATGTTTTTTGTGTATGTGCATAGAAAAAAACAGAGAGAAAATGAAAAAAAGAAAACAAACTGACTGAGATGAAGTCTTGATTAACTGGCCCCACTGAATCCATTTGTTTAGTTATTTAGAACTCTTTACCTATTGATGCTCCCAAGTAATGATCCAGCAGTAACATTAACCCTTCAATGCTTGCCAGTACTAGTAGGTACTTCCTATTTTTCAAGTCTGTACTGCTTCAGATAATTCTGAGCAGGCTCATTAATACTAGTGAAACTGTATAAGAAATTGAGATTGAGAAAATGATGCAAAAATAGTATCTTTTATGACTTCCTTCAAAAACTTTTTAACTGTCTTGATTCTCTTCAGTGACTTTGAATTAGCTGACAGTATGGAGTTTTCTTCCTGCTAATTTGTGATTTGAAAATTTTAGCATGAAATTATGAATGTCATTTCCCACAGAATTCTCCTGAGGAAACTGGCTGCTCATGTATATTATATATGTGCTCTCTGATGGATAAAAAGTTGGCTGGAAAGCTGTGGGCAGAGAGAGGTGGTGGATGGAGTTACAGACAGGTGGCAACTGGTTACTAGCAATGAGTTAGCTTGTACCCAGGTGGCCAAGAAGGCCAATGGCACCCTGGCCTGTGTCAGCAATAGTGTGGCCAGCAGGACCAGGGCAGGGATTGTCCCCCCCTGTACTTGGCACTGGTGAGGCCACACCTCGAGTGCTGTGTCCAGTTCTGGGCCCCTCACTATGAGAAAGACACTGGTGCCGGGGAAAGTTGCTGCAGCACAAGTCCTGTGAGGAGAAGCTGAGGGAGCTGGGGATGTTTAGCCTGGAGAAAAGGAGGTTCAGGGGGAACCTTATCACTCTCTACAACCACCTGAAAGAAGGTTGTCACAAGGTGGGGGTTAGTCTCTTCTCTCAAGTAACAAGCAATATGATGAGAGGAAATGTCCCTAAGTTGTGTCAGAGATTTAGAGAGGATATTAGGAAAACTTCACAGAAAGGGCTGTCAGACATTGCAAAAGGCTGTTCAGGGAACTGTTTTAGTCACCATCCCTGCAGGCATTTAAACACTGTAGATGACACTTGGGGACATGTTTTAGTACTGAAGATGGCAGTGTTAGGCTAATGGTTGGACTCAATTATCTTAGAGGTCTTCTCCAGCCTAAATGATTCTATGATTCTGTGCTTTTACTTCTTTAAATTCTTTTGCTTTTAGTACTGAGACACATTTTTTATGTTGAATAAGATATATTTAATAAGCACAACAGTCACTTTATCACTAAATAAGTACAGAAATATTTTCAACACCCAGCCATTCACAAAAATCGAGCCAGAAAAAGAAGTGCATAGTAAAAGAAAAGTTTGATATAAGTTCAGCAGTATGAAATCCTGAGATATAATTTTTATTTGTTGTATCATTATTGTAAATTTATGAACCTTGAGTTTGGATTGTTTTAGTGTTTGTGTGTTCCCAGAATGCAAAATTGGTCAAAGATGACTTGTTTATTGTAGAAGCCAAGTGAGAAGAAAAAAGATAAACTCTGATGCGTGTGTGACTGCTGCTGGTTGTGAAAGCTGTGCTGTTTGCAACAGCTCCTAATTCTGAAGTTTTTTTTACATTTCATCTGTCATCAGAGTGAATATATTTTTGACTTTTTCCAGTGCTACAATGTAGCATTTTCCCAAGAGAAGCTGTTTTGCTTTGAGGGCCATCAAAGGATTCACTGTTTGTTTGGCAAGACTTTCTAAATTCATACAGCCCTGGAACTGAATATTCTTTCTTATGAGGGAAAAGAAACTTAAAGCATTAAGGAGAGACTTCAGAGGAAAAGACTTAATGGAGGTAATGTTTGCTTGCAGCAGAAATGGCCAGAGCAGTGACAGTTTCGTGTAGCAATTTTTTAAACTACCCCTATCTATATCAGTAACAATTCTGCCATAGAGACCTGATTAATTTGTTGGTAGTGAAAACATTGCCAGGCTCCTTTACTTTTGCCATAAGCCCTGTGGAGACCAGGGCAAATCCAGTTTCCTGCCTATCTTTGGGGGAAAACAGGGAATGCTCTGTTCTCTGACTCTGTCAAGCACTAATATTCAAACTTCCTCCAGGTGTTAATTTCAGCAGGCACGTGGTGCTTTGGGATTGCAGTGGGGATGGACAGGTAGCTACTCCTCTCTGTGGAGGACTAGGATGTTGGAAGTGGGATAGCAATTAAGGGAACGTTTTCAATCTTGTAGTGGTAGCGTTGCCTATGCTGCTCTACCAAAAGCACTAACACTCCTTCCTTCGCAGAGGTGTATAACCAAAGGGATGAGTATGTCTAAGATTTGTAACCAGAAAAAAAGAAATGCTTACTCTGTAGTTTCTGTCATGTGGATAAAGTAGAGAGGATTTGGTCCTTAGTAAAGAGTCACACTGTAAAGCAATGAGATTCTACACCAATTCTTTTTTATTGAATCATTGCAAAAGTGTTTCTTAAAATAAAGATGTTTCTGTCTCATTAATTCACTGGCCTATGTCATCAAAATTTCTCACAAGCACCATGAAGGTAGTTCTAACATGTGGCTTCAGTACTCGCAGAAGAACCAACTTCTCACAACTGAGATGTCAGTCACTGCAATGTAAAATTTATAGTTGCTGCCTCCTGGTCTCTTTTCTCTGGAGCTCAGGGGTAGTATAAAAAGTGGATGTGTCAGCCTGCCAGGTGGGGGGCACACTAGTGTGCATGCATAAAAAAATGCTATAAAAGAAATGGTGAGGACGTGAGCTGTGTAGTTGTGACTGTGAGTATTTTAATACTTCTTTTACTCTTTTGTCTGGATCAAGTTTATAATTGTATTCCACTGCCAGGCTGTGGTGTTGATTTTCTGGTTTTTTGGGTTTTGGGGTTCTTGTTTTGCTTTGGTATTTTTTTTCTTCAAAAATTTCAGATAGACTGGTGTTGGGATTTGGTACTTTTAAAAAAAAATAATGACATTAGACATAATGGAAATCCCCCCCTTGCTTTTTCCCGCCCTGAATTGTGTACTTGTCTGACGAAGAGGCAAATTAAAAGATGTAGCTAAAAGTAATGTTAAAAGTGAAGTACATAGAGTATATAATAATTAAATTTTAGTTAGATCTTGAGGGCAGAGACAGGTGTGCATTGTTTTGCTCTATACTTCAATATAGACACTCCATCACTGCAACGGTTTAAATCCTGTAGAAAGGACTTAACAAATGAGGAACCAAAAATTATTATCACTTCATTTCTCTTCAGTTCTACAAGGCTAAGATAAATAAAGTAAAAAATTCATGCCATGTTTATTTTGTCTCTGGATATGGATAAAACAAACAAATAAACAATTTAACAAATATTTCAGTTGTTCCGAATGTTTAATTGTACAGAAAATGCTTATAAATCACTCCTGCTTTGTATTTGAGCTTTGACTGAATTTAACCTTGTTAAAAAGAAACTAAGGGGAAAAATAAACTCAACCCAACTCCTCTCATGGCTCGATTTCTTCTCTCCCCACTGTCCATTGCCTGTATGCTGCTGTTCAGGCTGTATTTTAAGCTTGAGCCTGTGGAGATGCCATTCAAACTTAGTGTTTACCAGTGGTTACCACAGAGTGGTATCTCTGAAACCCTATGAGTTTTCCTATGCCTATCTCAAATACCTCTCAGCATGAGTAAATTACAACTTTTAATGGGGAAACTAGAGTTCAGCTTGAAAGGTAAATCTGGCAATTTATGTGAAAGTTGCTTAGTGGTTTTTGTGTTTTCTGATTGGCTCAGGGTATTTCGCATGATCAAACAGGAAAATCTTTCTCAGTAGAAATAATTTGCAGAGTTTTGCAGAAGCAGGAGGTGTATTTTAGCTGAGCTTTATTATCCAGCTGAGAAAAAAACCAGCTGTCTTTATTTGAATCTGGTAATCTGTTTGAACATGATGTCCTTTTATTATCTCCTGCAGTTCTCATGGAGATATTTAATTTCTTAATAAAATTAAGTATTTTCATTATCTCCTGATTTTCATATGGAAAATGTTTGCTTTAGTGAAAACTGAATTTGCTGCTCATGAATAGATTGATGAAGACTGTATACTGTGCTTATGAAGGGAAACATTGAGAATACACATCTGGAAAAAGCTTAAGCCTTTCTATTTCTCCACTCTGACTTCAGACAGGGACTATTTTGTACTGCAGTAAGATTCATGCTGTCATTCTCATTTTAATTAGCTGGCTGCATATTTTTAATTTTTTGGCAGCCTGAAACAAAGGTCAAATGCCACTTAATTTTGATAAAGTTTATTTCAAAATTTCAGGGTTTAAATATAAAGTAGATTTACTAAGCACAGCATATACATCTTTGATACTGTCATACAATTAAGATACTTTAAAATAGCTAAGTGGCTTTAGAGTGTATAAGATATTATGCTCTTATGCTTCAGTTTCTATCATGGCATTACAGGAGGAATGGTATAGAAGCTTTTTAGTAAGCAGATATATAGCTATTTACTTTCAAGTATGTTTCCTAGCCAATAAAGCCTCTCGCTGGTATACATTAACTTTCATGACTTTTAAGAGAAAGTTTGCAGCCATATTCTACCCTTAAAACTGCCTGTTTTAGTAGATATTCTGATTCTGGTCTTAGCATAATATTTTTCTCTAAAGCTGTGTGGAGGTTATTGTGATCTGATTCTTAAGCTTAGGGCTGTGTCTAATTTCAGATCACTTTGGGCTGTGTTCCTGGCAAGGGGATCTTCACTGAATAGGCCAGAGTGTGTCACCTTCCAAACTGTAGAGATTGCAGGTTATCTTCTTGAGGAACCTTTCCATTTTTTGATCACCTGTTTCCTCTGATTTACTCACATTACCAGGAAACAAAGAAGATAGAGAGCAACTCCCTCTTTTTCTTTATGTGAAAGGGTTTTCTTAACCTGGGAGTAGTTCTCTGGTCATTTGTGGGTTTAGTATAGATTCTGGCATGGCAAGGAGTCTATAATATTTGTAGATAATTCTGGCTATATGTTATGGATTATTGGTTATTGATGTCTTAACAAGCATAGTAGTTGCTTGACACAAATATTTGAGTAGTGCTTTCTAGAAATGGAGGCCTCAAGATGAATTTGATTTATTGACATAATTTAGCTTTGCTTCTGTCATGTGCAGACTTCTTTCAAGTACAAAAGTATGCTTTTATTTCATCAGGAACTGGTCTTTGTTTCTCTACCAGAACAGATTAAAATATTAAAAGTAGCTCAGTAAACTGATGAAAACAAATAGTGCCTTTTATTTCCTGGTGATAAATTGTGATCTAAATTAGGATCACAATTAAAAATACATAATTATTGCAACAATTAAAATTGAGAGCAACAGATGGCTTATTACTTAAAATCCTGTTTCACAAATCAGACCGTGAGTGTTAAAAGGCACTCATTGCCACACTTTAATGTTATTTGGCTGTAAAATCTGTTTAAAGTCACAATCATGTTAACAATATCTGGAGAGGTAGTCATGAATTAAGAAGCAAATAATACACATGCAATTGCTCCCTGTAATCTGAACAATGCTCAGCACATCAAATTATATGGTCTGAAGTGGGACTGGTACTTCATGCTTTCTCCAGTATTCCACAATCTTCATCAGTTATGTCATGCGCTTCGAAAGGGTTGGCGAAAAGATTAGTCCTTGGGTAAGTGGACAGATGGCACAAGTGTAACAGAGGATGAGTTGTGGTACTGCAGAGATGTGGTTGATCCACCAACCACTGATCACCTCTCTTCTGAGAGACAGAGACATCTGTATCTTGGCCAAGAATGTCTGGGATATAGAAGACCCCAGTTTTCTTCCCTGCTCCAAAATAAGGTCATATGACCTTCCAATGAAGTGACAGTACTGGCTTTTAAGTGTGGGTGTGTGTATTTTAAGGCTCTAATGAGAACTTCAGTCGTAGACTGATGATAAATATTTTCTAACAAATTTATATTGAATTTTTTGCCCCAAAACTGTAATAAATATTTATGTACTTACTTCGACTTTTTTTTTAGATTCTGTCCATTTTTATGATCAAATGTCATTAAAACTTATGTTTTCCTCTCCGATTGCTTTGTGTCCTAATAATACTCCTTACAGGAGCATAAAAATTATAGAACAACAGTATTCACTCTCACAGCAGGAATTATGGGCTAGAGACAAAACATAAAATGAAATTAAAATTGCATAATTTCTAAAAATAAGAATGATAAACACTTTTTGTCACTATTTTGTGTTTTAAATTGAACTACTTGGCTGTGTGGTTACAGAAACTGGACATTAATAATTTTTTTGGTGTTCATAGCAATGGAAAAGAATATTTCAGAGTGCTCAGTAGGAAAAGAGACATTTAAAGTTCCTACAAGGAACAAAAAAACTTCTCTTTGCAGATAAACTCAGAATTAATATTGCACTGCCCCTTCTGTACAACATCTTTGATCCTCAGAGGATTGTATATGAGACAAAAAAGGTAGAACCCAATCATAAGACTTTTCGTTGTCCTCTCCATTTCTGATTTTGGTGTGCAGCTGCTCTGCGTTTTGAAAAGCGAAAGAAGTGATGTGTTGAAATATGAGCTATTTCTGGCCTAAGATTTCTTAGCCAGGTCTAACAAGGAATTGAATTTTTGGTAACTGAACTGTGGTTCAAACTGCGGTGCAAAACTTACACATTGTACTGTTACTTTTTGTGGTGGGTTCCGCCCCTATAGCCGCGGCTGTCCATCACGAGGACACCACCTCCGAGGCGGGACACAGCCTCTCTGGGGACAGCCCAGCGGGCGGGACTGACGTGTGAGCCCCCACCTCCTCTCTGGAAAGTTCTCTTCAGTTCGATGTATCATTGGTTGTATGGGTTTGTACCCTCCCCTCGTTCGTTTTTATTGGACCCCTGGTTTGTCTATCCCCGTTCTCTGTTATCCCATTGGTCCCCGTACACGGGAAAACCCTTGGACCCCTGGTGCTCCCTGGGACTCGGCCCTGGAGAATTCTGGTGGCTGGGTACCTTCACCCTTCAATAAAGAGGACTTCAGGGAGAACCCCTCCCGAACCCTTTGCCTTTCCTGTGCCTCATTCCAGTGCCTTTGCTTCTGCTGCTCTGCTGGAGCTGCTCCACTTCGAGAGGTGAGACAGCCACCCCACAGCCGTGTCCGACCCAGGCTCTCAGGGAGCCGGCGTCCGGCCAGAAGACTGGACAGGCGACACCCGGCAACAACTTTTATCATAGCCAAGCAAGATATTTCTTTGCTCACTCTTGGCTTTAGTTCTCAAAGCAGGGAATGTAGAAGCAGGCAATAGGGGGTACTGTTTAACCTTTCCTTCATGCTTGCTTGCTCAAGGTGTCTGAGAGTGGTTGAGTGGAACTGCTGTGGGGCTGGCCAAGCCAGAGTCGGGAGAGGTCTTGACTCAACATGTGCATGATACTGGGGAACCTGCTGCTGCCTGCAGCAAAGTGCCTGTTCTCTACACCAGGTACAGGAGAGTCAAGCTGCCTATTACTGCTGCCTCTGGGAGGAGGGAAAAGAGATCAGTGATAATATCTCTGGGAACTTTTAATGTCCTCTGTTGGCTGTTGTCATTTCCAGTCCTTCTCATCCCTCTAGCAGTGATGGCAGCAGCAAGCCTGGTCTCCTAACTCTTGTCTTTTCTTCTTTTTCTCGTAGTTTCAGCCTCTTACTCCTGGAGTAATATGATTATGTTGCAAATAAGTCTCACTAACTTCGGCTCAAAGTTTCCTGAACTGTAATCCCGGGTTTTTATTAGACTTGCAATGAATATGAAAAAATTTTTTCCTGCTTGTCTCACTTTGTCTGTTGTGTGAGATAATACTGACTACCTGCACTCACTTTGCTGTGAATCTGTGCAAAGTATTTTGTATTGCCTTATGGAAGCACTGCTTTGTCTAAGCATTGAAATTATTTTGTTTTAGAAAGACCCCTACCAATAAGGCAAGCACTGGTCATTTACTGAAGAAAACTCTGTTTAAAATGGAGTAAAATATTCTATTCTGAGATTGGTGAGACAGAATTTTTATTACCCGTGTGTGTTTTCTACAAAACCTTATATTGCAAACATTGTCAGCAGGAGTTTTATTGGTAGAGGAGAATCATACAGATAAAACCACAGGCTGGTTTTTTGCAGGTTAATATCACATGGTGAGTTTTACTTAAATCCTGTGGAAGTCCAGTCACATACGGAGCTTGTCTTGATTTACCGGTTGCATTTTGTAGCCAGTTTACAAAACTTGTACTCATTTTTCATGTTAAATGACCATATGCTTCTGCAGCATTTTGAGACTATGTGGCCTCCATCTGGTGGCTAATTCAACACCTGAAATATCTTGTTACTTGATAATTAATGATTCTTTGTAGACTAATCAATGAGATATCAGACTGATAAAATGTGTGTTCAAAGACAAAGGAGGATAGATTTTTGGTAAATGACTTACTATTTATGTGACTCTTCCATGGGAATGACATGGCTACATGAGTGAATTCTTGCTATTTAACTGATTTTTCAAGTCAAGAGTGACATGGTGTCTGTTAAAAATAAAGTCATGTACAAATTAAAAAAAAAAAGTGAAATGCATATTGAAAGGATATTCTATGGAGTTAGAGAAGTGTTCTGATTACAGATGAAAAAAAGAAGTGTATCCTTAAAAAGTCATGATATGTAAACTGAAGAATGGTGTTAGATTCGGCCTGTTGTGAAATATGAATGTCTATGGAATTTCAGTCAGTAAATGAAAACGAATATACCTATTTCTAATTTTGATTTTTTTGTTCTCAAGTTTCATTCATTGTCATTAGTTTGATAATAAAGCAGGAGTTAAATTTACTACTCTTCTTTATAATGTGTTCAGAAGTGAATGATCTGTACTGATACTACAGATTATATACCAAAAGCCTGAGTAATTGTTTATTTAAATGTATATCTTACAGGAAAGCAGTGGGGAAACTAGATTTCTGCTACTGTGTTTTCTTTGAGCTGTTGAGTTCTGTATAAATCTTCAGATCCATCAAAATCAGAAGCAGAAAACGCTATATAAAAATACTCCTAACTTGAATGGTAGCACAGTGAAAGTTACAAATTTGCTCTAAATTTTTTAGTTACGGGTTTTAGTTTTTTGAAATAATGCTGATTTTTAATGGCTATTTAGTATTTATTGAGAGATCAGTTGTTAGGTCCTCCAAGCATATGGGGCAAAGGAACAAGTAAAGAAACTCAATATTACATATGTTAAAACCTTGTCAGCCAAATCAGTAATGTAAAATAGTAGCCAAGGTATAACATAGACATTCATTAAAGTGTAAAATATTAAATAAGCGCAAAACAGACATTCATTTTACAGCCTGCAGGAGGTGTTTTCAGCATTCAGGGGCCAGCCATCACCATGTTATCTTTGTCTCTCTGACCTTGATAATGAGGAATATGCATACCACTACAAAAAATTCTTGTCAGCATTTGTTAACACAGCTATCTCAGCAGTACAGGAAAGAAAAGTAAAACTGAAGTCAGTATAGAGGAGGACACAATCACCAACTTCAGGTAACTCTTTACTGGAAATGCTCTGAATGATTTATTTTACAGAACAGCTTATATCTTTATCAGGAGTCTTATGTAGCCGGGATAATTTTTTTCACTAACTAGTGGGAGCAAGGCTTTATATTACAGGTATAATCTGTTGCCCAGTGCTGTGCTGTTAATGCTTGTGTTACGGTGTAACTTCAGCCAGGGAATGGAGAATGACTGATCTGTTTCCAGTGGCCTAAGACTGTAGCCTGTTGTTAGATCGTGCTCCTAGTGAGATGGTAAGCTCTCTGGGGATGGCTCCTGGAGGGTTTTGGCTTTTCTGGGTTGGGGCAAGAGGTGGTGTCTAAGAAAGTAGGTGATTTGAGCATTAGAGATTTTGCTTTTCTCTCTGATGCTTTATCATTTGAAACAAAAAATTATTTTTAGAGCAGAATGAAAGCATGTGAGAGTGACCATAATAACGTGGTTATATCACTCACCTGGGTGATCAGATAGCCAGGTTCTTTATTCACGAGGATATTTATGGGTATCTCTACAGCTTTGAATGATTTTAGTAAAGTTGTTCACTGCAGAATAACTTAAAGGGCTGTAGTAAAACGTTTGTTTTGGGGAGTGGAGGCTAATTTGATACTTGGTCTTTGCATATTTTTAAAGAATTTAAGTCTCAAAAATAACTGATGTTTATGAGAAATGTAAACAGTTTTCCTTTTTGGTTTTTCAGTTCTGAGACCAAACTAATAAGATTTATACACATATATTGTTACCTGTGAGCAGATATCTCTATAAACAGGGTATAATGCACAATGGGTTTCTGTAAGAGGTACTCAAGGGAAAAGTTCTTAAGGTGACAAATTCTGTATTTGTAAGGCCGAGTCTGAACCTATCAACAGAGATGAGCTGTAAGAAGATACCTGATGGCATTAGAAGATTAATATAGCTAATATATCTCACTTTGAGAGACTGAGATATTAATGGTTAGTGTCTCACACATTGTTAAGGTCAGTAAAAGACTTTGCCCACTTTGCTGGATCCACGGGTGGTGATCTCTGTCTACTCTTATCCTTTCTTTCTCTTTAGTTCATAAATTTTCTTCCCTATACATTTTCTTAAGTGTTATTTTTGTTTTAATTTTGCTGTATTACTATAGATAAAAATAACCTAAATGGCTACATACTTGCTTTCCATTGCAACTGAATTGTTCTAAAACAAACCCTACATACATACATACACATACATATATGTGTGTGTGTGTGTATTTCTATATATTTATAAACACCCATCACTCAGTGTTGTTTCACTCTAATCCAACCCAATGGTCTATTGGTATTGGTTTATTAACGAGAATCTGGGTTAATGAGAACCCTAGCCTTCTGGGGTGGGTTGTAACACTCACATCTGTGTAGGGCCCCAGAGGATCAGTAATTTCTCAGCTTTGCCTTGCAAGTCTATCAGTGTGGCCACTGGACTGAGAGATAGCAACTCTCTTATCCCAGATATACAACTGTTATCAACTTGACATTGAAGGTTTTAAAGCAAACCAACGGGTATCTTTAACATCTCTGTGCATGCATATTTGCTGTTGAGTTCAGCATCTCAGCACTTCAAGCAGGCTTTTAGAAGTAGTTAACATTGAGATAATTTGCATTCGCACAGGTAAGCTGGTATTTACAAAACTTTCTAGTAAAAAGATGTAGAATAGTGTGACTTTAATACAGGAATGGCAGCATGCCTTAAAAATCATGTATGATTTACTCAGGCGTCCCTATGTGAGAATGTGTGCATTTGTTCTCATTCAGCCCTCCCTCTCTTCTCCCTGAAGACATAAGATTGTTTCCATGGTAATGTGAAAAATAAATTAACAAATAGGAAGCTTAGTTTCTACACCTTGACATGTTCTCCTTCCAACCTCAAATTAGAGATTCAAAACTTTATTCCTGCATGCAGATCTGATTTACATGAGGAACACCACCTTAAGGTTCTAAGTTTTGTCCTTCACCTTTTTCATCAGTGTCTAATCCCTCACTCACTATTCTGGTGTGAATAACTGTTTTCAAGTACAGACTATGCATACAGTGCCGAGCATGGTGGGTCCTCATTTTTTTTTTATGGATACTGCTGAAGCATACATAGCAAATTGGTTTGAGAGCAGGTATTTTTTAATGCAGTTAATTGATTTTAGTCTTTGAAATGTCAGCTCTTGCTATAGGGGTTCAGTAAAACTTGAGAAAATATGGGACAGCTCTAATGCAAATAATTGAATAAACTGAATATCTTATCACATAGATGTGTTCTTAAATCTTGAGTATAATGGGTCAGACTCATTACTGCATTCCTGAGTGGATGATGAAAAAAAACCCAAAAAGCTGACAAACCATTGAAATGAACTGGAATAGAGTTATATTAGATCTCTTCTTCCTGTAGTTCTGTAACATAGTTAATGCTTTCTGAATGCCAATAGAAATGGTCCCTGCTGAGAGTGAAATTGGTGGCAAATGTGGAATACATGAGGTATTTTATTTCTTTTTTTTCTTCTTTGGTGATGTGCAGTAATAAAGTTGGTTTTATCTGATGCAGTTTTGTGACTGTATGCAATGAAGGCACTACTGGAAAAATGTAAGTGATAAGAAGTGCTTTATTTACCCTGTTTGTGAAGGTGTCTTTCATAGTCATATTACTATGTAGTAAAAGATTAATTTTTGCATGCTAAGGAAATATGCACTGGTAAAGTACATAAAACGACTGCAAATCAACTGTGCTTAATATAAAGTACATCTGTCATGGAAACAGTGTCAATTTGTGCTGCTCCCCCAACCCACAAATGGACCCAAGAATTATGAAAGCAAAATTGCCTTTTCAAAGCAGTGTAATTATGATACACTTTCACCTTTTTGGTGTCTAGTTTGAATGCCCTCATAGAATCAGGTTTGTCAAGGTTTTCAGCATTTTCTGAAGGTGTGATACAAGTAGATGCTCTCAAAATGCTCACAGAATTGCCCAAAATGACTAGTCAGTTCCAAAATGTGATGGCCTTGGCCTTGCGCTAATTGAAGTTACACCAAATGCCAGTAGGAAGTGAATGAAGTTTTTCTGAGCAAGGTATTTGACTGATTTACCAATTTCTCCTTCAGTCTATCAGAGGACAATGCTGTAAAACTACTGAAGCTTGAGGCTTTTTCATTTGGAAGTAGGCTTGAGTACTTAATGCAAACATCTATGCATTTCATGCATGGTAGGAATGAATTCTCTTCAAGAAGACTCAAGAAGCCTAGGAAAAGGATGAAGTAAGAAAAAGAACTCAAATTTAATGTATAGCATAGCACAGAAGTGTTTAACGAAAGTTATCAAAAAAGCTTTCTACTTTAAATAGTCAGTGCAATGAAGGTTTCCAAGGCTTGCCTTGAGAGGGAGAGGAAAAAAATGAACCCAAAACAGGAAAAAAAACCAAGCCCTGAACACCAGGAAGGTAAATATCTTGCAAGAGGTGAAACCTGACGCTGCTGTGACTTCTCAGGTGAATGTAATTCAAAGAAAATTAATCTTTAGTTCTTCTATCTTTTATGAAGCTTACAATAGCAGAAAGAGAGAAAAAAAGGTTTAAAAATTGCTAAGCATTAAAAATTCAGACTCCAAATGAATGTGAATGATAATAGCAGCAGATGTTTTGTTTCTGATCAACAGTTAGTTCTGATGTCTGTCTTCCCTACTAACTGTAGCTTTTACAGGTAATTTGCACTTCAATTTTTCTTCTCCTCTTTAAATGGGACACAGTAACATTTTTCACATGAACAGCTAAAAAGGGCTGCTAGAGGATGGATTTTTTTAAAGATTACTTTACAGCTCCTTTTTTGTCTTAGCTGAACAGTGTTCAGCGCTTTATGTACCTGACTTGTGAGGCTGCATTTTGGAGGACATTTTCCTTTCTGTAAAATTATTTCATTTCCTATCACTCCCACCTTTTCCATTCAATTCCCATTCCTGTTTCAATTTTCCCATGGAAAACAAGTTTTTAAAAATTCTTTCCAGACTTGTTTCACTTCGGAAACCTTAAACTTGCAGTGAATGATCTAAGCTTTTACAGATAAATTTAAGGAGACTGGTGGGAATGTAACTGTAAATGGTATTCTGTATCTGAATGCAGTGTATTGTGCTGGGTCATATTAGATGTTAGATGGAGTTGGAGCAATACCTGCTCATGTGGGCACCCAGGTTTGATGACTGAAATCTGTTTTAAAATTAAACTGCATATGTCATAAATTCTCTGCTGTTTTGAAAAGCAACAACCATTTTTCTTGGCAGGACAGGGGTTTGACCCACCTGCATGGGTGTTCCTATGCCCACCTTGCTGTCTCCTCTGGATGTTTCTCCTTTTGGGCTGTTCAGGTGTTTCCTGGGGGTAATCTCTAGCTGGGTCAGGTATAGATTCCTCTTCTGTAACTGCAGCAGCCCTGGAGAATCATGTTCCTCCAGAACAATATCCACAGATGCAGGAGTGTAAGAGGAAGGAGCTTTTTCAGACATTCTATTTCTCTAATGGATCTTTCTAATGGAAAAAATAAAGGGAATGATTTCTTCTATCTGCTCCACAATAAACTCAAGACCTCTTTGACCCCGGCTCATAGTGCTGTGGTTTAGTTGACATGGTGGTGTTCAGTCAAAGGTTGGACTTGATGAAATTAGGGGTCTTTTCCACAGTTACTGACTCTATGATACTAAAGAAATAATGTTAATTTCATGGTGAATTTTCTTGTATTTTTAACAAACCAACCTTGAAAACCAGTAACAGTCCCAAGAAGTATTTGTAGATCAGAGCAATGTACAGGATTAAACTTTAATGATGAAATATGTGAAAGTTTGCATTGTCACATAATTGTGCAACATTATTTGACTATATTTAAGTATTCTGAGTTATAATAGCTAAAAGATCTACCAGCATTTTAGAATATTAAGATAAAATTTTCTTTAAATAAGGGAGAAGATATGATATGAAGAATTAATTTTCTACAGGTAACGTACCAAGAGATAAATTACACTGGCACATTTTATACTTTTTTGATATGTGATGTTTTTCTTAAAGGAAATAAATATCCATTCACGTATAATTTAATGTTCTTATGGTTAAGTGCAAGAATTAGCTCTTCTGTATGGAAAGATGGGAAGAACAAGTTCACTTAATTAAACATTTCATTCAAGGAGGGGTGTATGTGAGAGGGGTGATGATATGCTGCTTTAGAACTTTTGGAGCTGTAGATGTCACCAGCAGGTTACAGCACAGGTGGGAAAATGAACCCATTGCATATATTTGCTTTGCTCTCTGTGTTCTATCAGAGAAGTTAATAATTCATTATATCTGACAAATAAAAGGCTCTCTTTTCAGATCCCACCATTATTTAGACTTCAGATACAATCCAGAATCTTAATTTTTTGTGTTAGAGGAACAGTATGGTTCTTGGAGTTTTGGATGCTCTCAGGATTAATACTGGTTCAATGAAGTGTTTCTCTTGGGGCTGGCTTATGAATTTGGCCAGTGAAATAAATAATTGTTCCTCTCAGTAGATACTAGCACTAGTAGTTCTTCTACCTTGGTGGCCAAGAGGTGTGCTTTTTTTCCCCCCCTCTCTCTCTTCAAAGTGCCATTCCGTCAGGCACTATTATTTGCTATCATTCTCACTTCTGAAAGAATGGCTGAGTCTTCTGTCCCCCAAGGCTCTGAGACAAAAATATCTGAAATGAACCCAAACTGATTGCTGGTGTGGAATTCTTCATCTTCTGAATTATTTGATGAAGTTCACATATGAATATCCTCTTCAATGTCCTCTTCATTTTATTGCCTCTGACTTTTGAACTAAGTAGCCGTCACAAATTGGAAGTGTGAGGAAAACAGGAAAATAATTTAATCTTAAAGATAGTAGCATAAATTAGAGAAGAGGATGCTCATGACTGTTTTCAGTGATTGCAACCATTTATGGTAAACATTACTGTTGCAAAAAGATACCCTTTATTACAGAGAGATAAACACATAAAAGATTAACGAAGTAAAAATTCTGAAAATTATCTGACATGGAAAATCTATGAAATAAATTAATTTTAAAAGCCATAGTTGGGTATTTGGAGTGTAGATGTCCTTGTCCAGCTGTGGTGTTCAACTGAATGAGCCTTATTGTTTTGAGCTTTTAAACTAACAGTGTAAGCTTGGATAACATTTAGGATTTGATTTTTAACAATTACAGAACCGTAAACTGTACAGACTTGAAAGAGATGATTCAGTTAATTTGTATTTTGAAAGAAAACATCTGTGGATACCTCAATCCTAATCCTACACCCACTTGTGATTAACAGGGCACATGCGAGAATTTAGTTGTGGGCATCCTTACCATGAAAGATGTGGTTTTTGATGGTTTTTTGGAGGATTTTTTTAAACTGTTGTAAAGGTAAGGTCTTTAAAAAACATGGAACTTTTTAATTTTCATGGTATTTTATGATAATTTTATTATTATAAGTGAGAGATTGTCCACTGCAGTCTATTTCCATTACATCTTTCAAATCTGTACTCAGTTCCTATTTGGGGTGAATATTTATCTCTGGAAATACATGTAGTGCTGTTGAAATGGAATGAAAAACACTGCCAAATGGTTTTAATGCATTTTATTTAGATGCTTGAGATTATGCTTTCTTAATGGGTCCCGCTATGAGAAAAATAGTGCCTTTAAGGGTGATATACTTCATTACAACTATTGTATACAGTAATTAGAGGTACAAATAAATTTCACATTAATTGACATTGACATGAGTTAAAGGCAAAATTTTAGTGCAGGAATACAGAATAATTTGTTGGTTCTTTGAGTTTTTTTCCATGTTCAATCAGTTTGAGGATAATTAAGTGATAGAGATATAGTTACTCATATAAATTAGAGAGAAAAATACTAGAGAAATGTGGTATTTTTTATGTGGAATAATCTTATGGTTTCTGTGTTTGTTTTTGTTCTTTGTTTGTTTGGGTTTTTTTTTAAGGCAAAGTATTTAAATTCTTGGGCTAGGGACCAAATTGTAGTGCATCACATCCTCAGTGAGTAATGTGAAATGTATTAAAAAGTTCTGAAATGCTTGGTTTGTTTCAGTTACAGAAATCACATGTTTACCCTGAGACTTTGATCTCAGTGGAATGACACGTTTTTTCAAACATGGCTGTTGAATGGTATAAGTGAATATTAAAAACCTATTTCCTTTTTGATGCTCTGAGTTCAGCTTTTGAATCTATGAATGATAGAACTCGTTTTATTCTTGTCCCACTGTCAGTGACTGTAATAACTGGCCATGCTGCGTGTAGTGCAGGATGAGTAGGTAGGGAAATGAGAGAGGGAGTGAGGAAACTAGTGCTGTATTGTCCCTGACATATCCCAGTAGTGTATGAAATTCAAAGCAACGTAAATATTAAAATAGCATTAGTCCCACTTATAGGAAATGGATAGTGTTACATTTCAACACAACTTTCTCCTGTCATGTAATTTGCTCTGTCATATGTTACTAACTAAAGATTACAGGACAGAGCTCCCTTGAGGTAATGCATGGGTTTAATCTCAGATTGAAAAAGATTTGCTTTGGATGCTCATTGACCTTTCCACATTTAAAATGTTTTAATAATTTGCCTTGACTAACTGATTTTCAGTCTCATGTTCAGGTACCTGAGTATTGTTGTTTTGAACTGTGATGGCACTATTATCCTTTAATTGTTTATAAGGAGAACCATTTGTCTCTTCTTTCAAACAAATGTTCCTTATAAAAAGGAAATAGAACATCAGGTAAATTGTTAACAAAGGCAAAGTCACAGTAAGTTGTAATACAAAATACATGACTTCTTGAAGAATAGAAAGTTTAATTTAAACAGCATTATACAATGAACAAACACAATTTTTTACAAAATATCAAGCTGTTATGCTTAATGCAGAAATTTAGGCCAAGTGCTAGATAAATTTCAAACAAAGAAATGATAAATGACTGTTGTATGAATGCAGGAGAGCTAAGATAAGGAAACAAAAAGGGATGGACTTGGTGGACAAAGTACTTTTTTCCATTTTGTAAGATTATATTTATGAATAAATGTCTCCCAGGAACAGAACTGAACACTGGTGCAAAATATGAAATGAAGACCTCTTTGTGGACTATCTGTGGAAGCTTGATGAAAAATAATGAGTTTAAATAACACTTAAATGGGCCAACAATATTTCTGATCCATTGAGGCCATCTCCACAATCCTTATACAGCTTTTAGTTTGGCAAATCTCTCTGTAAAGTGAAAACTGGTTTTCTTTAGAACCTCAGAAATGGAATTTTCGTAACTCAGTAATGCAGTGGATTAGACACGGATAATTAATTAATTTTTTTTAGTGATGTATTTATTAAATAACTTAATTTCTTTCTGGTCAAGTTGGAGTCTGCTCTGTGCTGCCTCTCTGAAGTTTCATTACTACGGGGAATAATTAGGAATTCTTCAGCAGGTAACAGTAGTGTAACTAATTCTGTTTTGCAGTGCCTTGCACTTCTACATTCATGTAAACTAGCTTTGAGTATCTGTTGCCTGATTAGATAGTAATTTTAATCTACTTTGCTAGGAGAGGCACTTTGCACAAATAGCTGAATAACAACAGTTCAGTGTAGACAAAAGGTACATAATGAAAGGAAATGTGTAATGGAAATGCACATCACTCAGCATTTCGGGGAGGTATGTGTCTGAATTAATGAAGGATATTGTTAAAGTGAAATATACTGGTATAAGGTTTTTAGTTACGAGAGTCACGGTTCTGAGTCACACAGGAAATTTAAAGAAAATTATCTTTATAATTCGATCTTTGATCTTCTTATTTTTAATCTAGTATTCTGTGTTGTCTTGCTCCCAGGGAGAATGCATGTGTGAAATATGAAATTAGGTGCTTTAACAGGCTTTGAATTAAACTCCTCTTGAAAATCCATTGTGCATGCATGCACATGTGTATGTAATTGTTTGGCAGACCAAATCCTGTGGACATAGGAGTTAAACCTGGTAATGGATTTGCAGTTAAATTTTCAGAGTAGCATTTGTGTATGTTAACCTTGCTTTTAGTTAATATGAAAAAAATGAATGTATTTCTATCATGAATTCTATTATCACAGTTTTTTGTTGAAAACAATGGTTCCTAGATATGCTGAGAACAGTAGTGTATGACAGTACATTTTAATTTTTTTACAGTATTGCAATTTTTTATGACCTTCTGTAATGTTAAACTGAATAATTTCTTCCTAAACCTTAAAATCTTACTTAATTTTACTAGCAGCTTTTGAAAGTATACTTGCTCCATATTTATCAGTAACATAATTTAAGCCAAACAGCTGTGACAAGTAATTGTAATTAAACTGCAACCTGTAGTGCTTTTGAAAGGACAGGAGTATTCACGTCTGACATGTTCACTGATGTGTTCACAGCCTGAAGAAGTTTCATAAGAATATCACAATCCATGAGTAAAATCTAGTGTTTCTCTTCTAACTACAACATTCTGGATTACGTTAAATTAAACTTAATATCTGTGCTTTATCACATATGGCATCCTGACAGGATTAATTTTCTTAGGGGATAGTGTGTGAACTGGACAAGAACCCAGGAAGATTTAAAGATAACATTGTAAATGCCACTGTGAGTGCTGGCTCTGAATTCTATAGTTACTCACCATCTGGCCAAGTAATTTCATAACTGCAGTGGTGCAAAATTTTCTCTGTATTTTGTGTGGATATTTTTATTGGTTAG
>VXAZ01007525.1:0-19186 GCA_013399875.1 Gymnorhina tibicen
CCCAGGGAAAGGCAACAGCTCTTAGTCATTTCAATGCATCTGGCTTGAGTTCCTGTAGCAATTAAAATATCTACATACTGCAGCAAAGTGATTTCTTTGTTCTCCTTTTTCCCTATCTCTAATTCTTTTGCCAGTTGAGTCCCAAAGTGGGGCTATTTTTGAACTCTTGAGGGAGAACAGTCCATGTTAATTGGGTTTTACATCCCGTTCGAAGGCAAACAAGGGTTGACTTTCAGTTTCAAGGGGTATGCAGAAGAAAGCATCCTTAAGATCCAGAAGTGAACCATTCATCAGATTCCTTAATTGTAGTTAAAAGTTTATAAGGATTTGCTACCACGGGGTGTATGTCTCGCGCTGTTTTATTAATAGCACTGAGATCTTGCACTGGCCTGTATTCATTAGTATGTGGCTTCTTTACTGGTAGTATAAGAGTATTATATTCTGACTCACATTCCCTTAGTAATCCATGTTGCACAAATGTAGCAATTAATTCTTCTAACCCTTTTCTTGCTTCTAATTTCAAAGGATATTTTTTCTGCCTTACCAGTCTGGTGTTAGGTTTCAACTGTATTCTTACTGGTTCTGCTGCTTTTGATTTCCCTACAACTCCAGCAGCCCACACCAATGGAGTGACAGCATTTTCCACCTCCTCTGGGATTCCCTGTTGCATTTGTTTGCTGTAAGAACATAAAAACCTGGGCCTCCAGGGCTTTACTTTCTGGAATACATACTTGTATTTGTCCATTTTCAAATATTGTTTGTGCATTTAATTTACCTAAAATATCTCTCCCTAACAAAGGCATTGGGTATTCAGGCATATATAGAAATTGATGTATTAACCACTGTCTCCCTATCTTGAATTTTAAAGGTTGGAAAAAATGGCAGATTTTTGCTCTCCCCAGTGGCACCAATGACATTTAGAGTATCTTGGCTAAAAGTTCCTTTACATGTATTTAGAACAGAGTAAGTTGTCCCTGCATCCACCAGAAAATATACCTGTTCATTCCCCGGCATCAGGGTAACCAGGGATTCAGCTGGGGATTACTCCCCTTGTTCCCTTCATGCTTCATCTAATGTTAAAAGCCTTGCAGCCTGATCAGGGGTGTGCCCATTTCTTCATGGGCAGTCATGCTTCCAATGACCTTCTTTTTTACATCTTGCACACTGATTTCTACCTAGAGGCTGACTGTGAGAGCCACCCCTCTCTGGGTTCCCTTGATCCCTTATTCTGTATCCTCCCCCCTGGGCCTTCAGGCTCATTAAAGCTGCTATGAATTTCCTATCCCTGCTTTCCTTGACATTCTCTCAGTTATTATATACTTTCCAGGCAGTTTCCAATAATTTGTTTATGTTCCTAGAATCTTCCCCCTCCAAACTCTGAAGTTTCTTTCTAATATCTGGAGCCGATTGTCCCATGAATAATGCTGCTAACTGTAACACATCTCCCTCCCTTTCAGGGTCCAAGTTAGTGTACTTTCTGGCCACATCCATGAGTCACTGGTGAAAATCAGAAGGGGATTAATCTTTTCCTTGGACAACTTGATATAACTTTGACATATTTATAGCTTTTGGAATAGCATGTTTCATCCCAAATATAACTAATCTTTGATATCAAATCAATAATTCTCTTTGACCCAGGTTTTTAGGATCCCACCAGGGATCTGCAAGAGGGAAATGGCAATCCACCATTCCCTGCTGAACGTTCTGAGCATGCATTCTCTCAACCTCTTCCCTCGCTTTTGCTATTACTATAATTCTTTCACCCAGAGTTAGCAGTGTATCTTAAACTACTTTTATGTCGTTCCCATCTGGATCCTGAGTCCTAACGATGGTTTCAAAGATTTTAGCCACCTTCTCAGGATCTTCCCTATATGTTCCTGCCAATTCTTTCCAAGATCTTAAATCTGTCACTGAGAAAGGTACCTTAACTGTAATCAGTCCCTCTGTCCCCATTGCCTTCTGGAGAGGGGCTTGGATCACCCCCTTTTCCTCATTTCTTCTCTTTCCTCCTTTGTGTGTTCTCCCTGCCACTGGACTAAACCCTTCATCGTTTTCCAAACCCAAAATCCTTTCTTCCACTCCTCTGTCAGCTTTACCACTTGTTCTTCCTTCACCTGCTGCTGGAGGAAACTCCTCAGCTGCAGCCTCAGCTCCTCTCTCCCTCCTTCCAGGGCCTACCAACAGTTCAGTTTCTTCCTCTGCACAACCATGCTTCATACATCACTTCCCAATATTACACGACAAACAACCATGTTCAGGAGATTTCCGCCTATTGTACTTCTCCAAAACTAACACCATAGAATCCTTCAGTTCCCTTGCTATCAAACCACACATCTTTCTCAAATCTTGACTGTTTCTCAATTCAAAGAACAGATCTACATAAAGCACTTCATTCCACCTCTCTTTTCTCTGGCAAAATTACATTAACTGTAAAACCGCATAATAATCCACACTACCATTAACAGGCCACTTTGCTTGATCATCTAATGGATACTCTGGCCACCAACAATTACAGTATTCTATTAACTGTTTCTGAGTTAAAGGGCCACCTTTAAACTTCTTCCAGTGTTGTAAAATACAACCTTAAGGTGAACATCTTGGTATTCCCCCTTCCCGGGTTTGTGAAGACAAGCCTAATCCCATGATGATACCAAATCTCTAATTTGCTGACAACCACTTTAGTGTCAGATCCACAATTAATGCAAATCCAGACCTTGCAATTACTAAAAGATAGCTGAAGATTAAACACACTCAATAATTAACACTAAAACAGTAACTCTCACTGTGCCAACACTAGAGAGCACTCTAAACACACAAGCCTATCTTAGGAGATGCTTTGACAGTTTATGTTCTAACATTCACAATAAACAAACATTTAATACACATCAAATACTTAAAAACTTACACAATAAACAAATACTTGCATTTAACACTCTTACAGCAAATGAATTTTTTTATATATATATGCACACTGGGCATCCCCAAGTCAGGCAGGCTCAATAATACTATAACACGCATTCACGAAATAATGTACATTTCAGGCATTAATGCTTATCATAGGGTTTAATAGGTGCAGACCATCTGGCAAACCCCTCTACAAGGCAGCTTGTGTGCATGCAGCACTGTGTCCAACTAATGCGTAGGCAAGTAAGACTTGAACCTATGTGTGCACCTTCTGATTCTCACTTATGTAGTTTTCCAACTAAGCAGTAGGACTCAAACCCACACCCTCTGACACTCACTTATATAGTTTTACAATTATATTTAATAGAAAATAGCCAATTATATCATCACTAGTGATTCCTTTTTATAACCCAAATATCACACTCCTTTTTTACAGTTGTATCACTGCTTTTATAACCCAATTATATTATATAGCTCAATTTCTGCAGCGATTTTCAGCCACAGCTTATGGTTAGGTATACCTTTTATGCCCTCAGTAATGCCATAATAAAATCCATGGGGCCTTGCCCTGGACTCACTAGATCAGGGAATCAGAGGATCTCCCTGAAAAACCTTTGGTGCATACTGAATCCCATCTTGATCCCATGAATCCATGGCACGTCAGAAGCAGTTGTCCCATCTGGGTCACCAAAAATTGTCGCCAAAAACACTGGGATAAATTAAACTCTCTAACACTTTTTTTTTTAAAGTATTAGGGAGTAAGCATTACTTTATTCTGGCCAAGGTGCATAGGGATGGTTCCACCTACATGCACACAACTTTCAAAACTTTTCACTTATCTATACATTTTTAGCAAACAAAGAAATTAATGTTCAGTGGTTCTAAATTACATAATTCTCTTAATTAATTAGTATTCTATCTTCTATTGGTTATTGATTTCTCGCTTCTCATGCTAATTAGTCCATATTTCTCACTCTTTTTATTATCTTTTTCCCAGATAGAAAGTCTCCAGCACATACTGAATTGTCTTTGTTAGTCTCTTCTTTATCTTCTGGTTACTTCAACATATCCTTGGAGGGCTATATATTCTGGATTCCAGGTATTCAGACTTTAGCTCCCCCAGGCTTTGTTCATTGAAGCTTATCAGGATTAGTTTAGCAAAACTTAAAGTTTCAGTAATCTAATAACCACACTCTACCAATAGCACTCTGTGAAAAAAGCTTAGCTATGTGCTGGCTAAAGTGGAAAATTACACTGCTTAAGAGTAATACACTGATTATGATTAAAACAATGAATTTAAAAGTTAATTAAACAGTTAATTAGAAAAATTAATTAGGACAGTTATATAATTTCCAACAACCCCACCTGGAAGCATACAGGCATTTAAGTTGGGCCCCCAATGAAACTAGCTGACTTTCTGTTGGGAGTGGCTGGAAGAATTAGAAAACTGCACAAGGAAGATAGTCCCTATTTTCATGTCTTAGGTAGGTTAATGAAACAGAATTACTTCTCACTGAATGCAGATTTAGTTAATCTAAGTGTAAATTAAATTTTTCTTAATTTCCTTTACCTGCAGCCTCTGAAACAACTGTTCTTTCAGCAATAAAATTCTGCATTGTACAGAGATCAAGAAGGAATGACTCCAAGGATTGAACCTTAGCAGCATGCCCAACAACTCCCAGAAGGCTGGGGTGTGATTGCTATATTTCAGTAGTAAAACATATTGTATTACTGTCATTAGATCAGCTTTGTGGGGAGAATTTGTGTTCTATGAACACATCTGAATAAAGATAATTTTGCACAGAATTCATTATCAGTTTAGACATCCTTAGGGTCTGATCATCTTCCATTCTTTGCTTGCAGAACCAGGCCCATGAAAATAATCAGCAACATAAAACTTTCTCAACTTCTAAGATTTTTTGCATATACTTGCAGTTTTTAAAACGTATTTAAATTAAGTCCTTGGCATCCAACTACCTTTGCAAACCAACACATGGAAGGTACCATGACACATTTAGACCTGTCCATTAAAAAAATATTCAAAATTAGTTGATTTGAATTATTTTTCAACTATTTTCAAGTATTGATTTTTTGATCCTTCCTCAGTAGTATTTAAATAAAACCAGACAGCTTTAATGCTGAAGATCTTAGGACTAGATTTGCAGAAGTACTTTGGGCCCTAAAGATGCCTACTCTGCAATTTTCTAAGTCTTTGGTGAAAATGAAGCTGCTACATCATTATGTGCCTAAGCCCTATTGTAAATCTTGGTTTTAGTAAGTAACAAAAATATGGGAATTTTCTCAGTTAAATTCAATTTACTTGATATATATTATTCTCTCATGTAATTATTTCCTTAATTTCTGTCTACTTATTTTTCTTAAACAAGGCTTTCTACAGTTCTTTGCATCCCAGCAGATGATCAGGCTCAGGCAGTTCCTCTGCTTTCACCTGATTGTTTTACTATTCACAACACAATAGGATTATTGACCTATTTTTGGAAAGGAACAGAAAAGTTGTAACACCAATCTGCTGGAACTTCCAGTGAAGTATCTCATTCAGGAAAGTTGCGTGATGCAGAATACTCACGTTAGAGTTTAACTGCAGCTAATAAAAGGACTGAAACCCCATCCCAGAAAGCACAAAATGGTATAATTTTACTCACATTATCTGCCTGGTTTGCTTTTTGCAGTCTTTTCAGTAGGCCTGGTGTTTAAATGCAGTGCTGGCACACCTACAGTCTAATTTACTATACACTTTATTTTCCATGTTAGTCTGTTGTACTTTCTTGTATAATAATATCCTAAATAACTCAAAATAATTAATTATGTACACTTTATAAATTGACTGCATACATTTACAAATTGAAGGAGCCCTGGTACAGCTCTTGCTCTACTCTTTGTTGTGCTCGCACCTGTTAGGGGTGGATATACTCTAAAATTTTGGCCTGTTTATGAGATGCCCAACATTTTAAAACAGTGGCTGAGGTTACCTGCCCTGGGACAGGAAGCAGAGCAAAGGGACAATCTTTTCAGATATCTTCACAATGCCAGAACACATACTTCTGTTCAGCTGCACGCTTGCCATCAATCTCCATTTCTACAGCCATTTGAAATACATGGGAGTGACTCTCAGGCAGTTTACTCCTTTCTCATTGCAAGGTGATTCCAGACCCTTAGAAAGTTCCCAGCTTTCAGATTTAGAGCATGAACTGTGACAGTAGTGGTAGCAGAGGAATTTATTGTTTAGGGTGAGATGGGGGTTGATTGGTTTAGAAAACTCAATCCACCCCAGCAAAGATTACACCCTTTTACCAGGTGAAGTTCTCATTGATAAGGGTACAATTTGTTGCAACAATGTGGGCAAAATATCCAATGATACAGAGGTCAAAACCAATGGGAAAATAGCATAGCCTTTTTAGGCATATCTTAGGTAGGATTTTAAGGAAAATAAATCTTAACAATCCAAAACTGCTGAAATGGTTTTGAATCTTTTAAAGAGCACTCTGTTTTGGCAGAGAGGACAAAGCAGGAATTAATTTTTATTCCTTACTAAGCACAGGGACATCTAAAACTCTTCACAATTGGGATGCAGGTCAGTAGCAGAATGCATCTTCCCAGGAGGAGGCAAAGCTGGTCTTTATTATGAAGTCAGTAGTTTTATGATCTCTTGCCTGGGGCCTGTCTCCAGGTTTTCAAAAACTTTGTTACCACTTTATATATTTATAGCTCAGAAGCCTAAGAACAATTGTATGAAGCAACTTATTTTTAAATAAAATCCTGGTTTATTATAATTCAAATTCCTCAAGCATGTTAAAGAGATTTTAGTCGGAGGGTGGGGCTTTTTTTGGAAGACAGAACTGCAGCATTCTAAACCACTGCAACAGAATATAAAGCAACAATTCTCTTGCATCATGCCTCTGCTGCTTCTCTTCAGGAAAGAAAGGCACAATATTTCCAGGAAAATGATTAATGGAAGTAGCATATCAAGACTTTCTGCTTTTAGTAAGTTAAGTAAATTTTACATATAGTGTAACTCCTTTAGCTCATCCACAGATTTGGCATGACGAATCTAAACTCTTCATAATTTAACCATGACACGTCTGTCACCACAATGCAATCCATAGTTCTTAAGCAAGGTCAAGAACAGCCATAGCTTTTAAGGTGAAAGCCTGAAGGATTACACTAGCAGTTAATGAAATTAAGATGCTAAGATACATTTACCTTTCAAAGCTAGATTTATTCATAAGTTATTAAATATAAATTCCAATCACACCAAATAGATGATAGATGAAAAGTAGTTCCAGTGAGGAAGATAGAAGAACTTCAGTTTTCAAACATTTTAAATTAATAAATGTGCTAGCCACCATTTTTGTGGCAAAAGAAACTCTCTCCTGTAAGTGATAAGGGGTTTTATTCAGCTAAAACATGCAAAGAAAAAAGTCACAAAGTGAGAGGAGAAATACCACCAGTTCATATTGGACACAAGGGAATAAAATCCTCAGGACTGAATTCCTTTAATCCATTTTCTTGTCACAAACTTCTGTGGACGTCTTTGTGGCAATTCCAATTGCAATGCCATTGCTTTCAAACTGCAAATAAAAGACAGCATGATAAATGGGATGTCAAAAAAGGACTTCACACCCAGAACAGTAACAGCTGGTGATGAAAATGGCTTTTAGAAGCAGGGCCAGTGATGATCTATGAAGAAATCTGCAGCAAAAACCAGTGGTGGTGTCTCTTTAGATTTACAAATAATTATTACTTCAGGAGGGGAACAAGGGCAGAGACAAGATATATAAAGTTTTGCATTTTGATAGAAGAGATAGATAATAAATGCACAATTTAGATGCACTAAACATTTTCCCCCACTACAAGAGGCAGAGGCGGCTGAAGAGTGGGGTTTTTTTTTTAATTCTGCTTTATGTATCTGGTGTGATGTACCAATTATTTGACTTTTTTCTTCTCTGAAAGAATAGCCAGGCATTAAAAAAAAAGAAATTAACTAAGCTGTTTCAGAAAACAGGTGCAATTCCTATCCTTCCAAGACCTACCAGAAGCTGTCTTGAAGCAACTATTTCTAGCTGGCTCAGTACCAGCAACTCCCTTTCATAAGAAAATAGCCACAAAAAACGTCTGTAAAAACATGCAACAATTTACTCTTCTACGGTGCCCCTGCTTAACTATTGCTGGGTACTTTATCTGCAGTTTCCCTGGTTAGCTAAATGCATTAATCTTACTTTATAAATTCCAGATTTATCCTCCTGATCTCTTTTAGTGGCTGAAGGTGCCTGTGGATTTCCATCGCTGCCTCCTCGACCTTGTTTTGTGGCTATCATTTCCTGCACAGCTTTCTTGGGCCACACATGCTTAATGAAAGGTGCGATAATGGGATAGATATACGGTTCCAGGAATTTCTTGTAGACCCAGAGGAGAACCGGAATGACAATGCAAGGAATGCACACCATAGCTTCTTGTTCTGTGACAAAGCTGATGAGGAAAAAAACCCAAAACAACCTAGGATGACTGTTTGTATGCCATGAGCTAAAAAAAAAAGTCTTTAAATAATGAAGAAAGATTTTAGTTGATATTCAAACATAAAAGATTCTTACATTATAGACTAGCTGTTAGTGTTTCAAAAATGCTGTGTGTTTCAATTTTATTAAGTTCTCAACAAGGGAAGCATTCTTGATATTTAAACAAAAGAGGAGCTTGCTATTAATTTCTCAGTCCTACAGCTGCAACTTTGAAAAACAAATTCAGAAAATAAAAGGTTTTGCTTAAACCACACAAAAACAGTTTAAGCAGCAAGCTGCAGATATTAGCCCAGTTCTTACTATATTATAACAGTGGGTCCAAAAGGTTTGCTTTTCATATTCCCTTTTTATTTAAGGTGAAATTAAACAGCAGGACTCCAATCTACTCAATGGCTGGCTACCACTGAAGGGCAGGTCAGTGAGAGGGGGGAAGAGAATCCCAGTCAGGATTTGAGAGAAGCAAAATATGGGTTACTTCCTCCTGTGCAAGAGGAATCACTTGATCCCACACCAATCCCATACAATTGGCCAAACTATTAGAAAATTAATCCTTCCTTCTCTCCCCAAACCAGGAGGAACTCTTCACAAACAGGAGCCTGAAGTCTGCGATGAAAAAAAAGGGAAAACCAAAGCACAGGGGCAGAAAGGTACAACTGGGAGAGGAAGCAGTTAAGTAGGATTAGAGCTGTCCCTCTCAGTGCTGATGAGCAATATATATTGTATTATATAATATATATCGCTGATGAGCAATATATACACTCTGCTGCACAGCAGCAACTTTGCCCTTCCCATTCCTCCTTTTTAGGCTGCTCTCTGAATTCTTACATTAAGAAGAAAAACAAAAGCTTTCCAAGATGGAGAATGAAGAGGCAGATATGCACACTTCATCTGGGATCAGTTTCACTTTTTTTTTTTTTGAGCTATCCTAAATATTTTTAGCCTTGTGGAAGAACAAAATATCAGTTTTCAGTTGACTACTTCCAAGTGTAGCTTTGGCTGCTTCAAATATATTTTCCAGGATCTACTGTCTGAAGTCAGAGAGAAATCTTCAGTCAAGAGAAAACAAATGNTCACTCCGTCCACTCCCGGTTAACGGAGCCGCTCCGGCCCCATAGAAGGGCAGCCCCCAGCCGGGCTAGAGGAGCGGCAGACCACGAAAAGACCCTGGGGGAGCAGCCCCAGTCCCGTCAGAGGCCGCCCCACGCTCACCTCCGTCAACATCGATCCAGCGCCGTTACCAGCCGCCGCAGCCTCCTCCACCACACCGGAAGTAACCCCCACGCTTCCGACTCACTCGCGGCCAATGGGAGAAGGCAGTGTTCGCGTCATGTGGCCCACGCCCCGCCCCCAGGAGCCGCGTCAGCGCCCGGCGGTGGCTGCCAGCCACTGCGCTCGGGCTGCAGCCACCATCAGGCAGCCCGAACGGGCCAGGACAGTGGGGTAAGGAAAGTGAACGCCTGCGCGTGTTCCCAATTATCTCGCTTTATATATGAATAGCAGTAAGTCAACAGCATCCCCAGCGTTGCAACAGCAAGCATCCCGGCTACCGTGCTCACTGCCTGTGGCTGTCCCACAGCAACACCCTACTGAAGCCAAAGCAGAGAAACGCACACAATAAATCTAAACTTTCTCATTTTATTTATGTACATNAGATATGCACACTTCATCTGGGATAATTTCACTTTTTTTTTTTTTGAGCTATCCTAAATATTTTTAGCCTTGTGGAAGAACAAAATATCAGTTTTCAGTTGACTACTTCCAAGTGTAGCTTTGGCTGCTTCAAATATATTTTCCAGGATCTACTGTCTGAAGTCAGAGAGAAATCTTCAGTCAAGAGAAAACAAATGAGTTAATCCTTTAAAACCATTCAAAAAGATTATTCAGATACTCTCCACCAGAACTTCCTACATATAAAATTTCCAGCAATATCTTGTGGATTCATCCACCAGCTAAAGAACATGGCTGGAGGGAACACCCCAGGTTGGCCTTCTGAGCTAACTGTACGTCTCTGCAGCCAGTTTGTGTGAAGATTTCAGACCAAAAAATAAGCCGTACCTCCGCCAGCTGTAAAAGCAAGCCACTGGAAGTATAACACCCGTCCTAATAGAGTGAAATACCGTTCACAAGTTTCTTCTGTGATTTGGTGATGCTCTGTTCCTTGGTTAGTAAGGAAAAAAAAAGAAAAACGCGGCGGCGTTTCCCCCTCCCGCTGAAATAAAGGCGGGAGCACAAAGATTTTTCCAAATCGGTGAAGTTCCACTCAAACACGCGTTGAAACCTAAGAGGTCCACACCTTAGCATAGGCTATTACATTTCGGGGTTCACTCCGTCCACTCCCGGTTAACGGAGCCGCTCCGGCCCCATAGAAGGGCAGCCCCCAGCCGGGCTAGAGGAGCGGCAGACCACGAAAAGACCCTGGGGGAGCAGCCCCAGTCCCGTCAGAGGCCGCCCCACGCTCACCTCCGTCAACATCGATCCAGCGCCGTTACCAGCCGCCGCAGCCTCCTCCACCACACCGGAAGTAACCCCCACGCTTCCGACTCACTCGCGGCCAATGGGAGAAGGCAGTGTTCGCGTCATGTGGCCCACGCCCCGCCCCCAGGAGCCGCGTCAGCGCCCGGCGGTGGCTGCCAGCCACTGCGCTCGGGCTGCAGCCACCATCAGGCAGCCCGAACGGGCCAGGACAGTGGGGTAAGGAAAGTGAACGCCTGCGCGTGTTCCCAATTATCTCGCTTTATATATGAATAGCAGTAAGTCAACAGCATCCCCAGCGTTGCAACAGCAAGCATCCCGGCTACCGTGCTCACTGCCTGTGGCTGTCCCACAGCAACACCCTACTGAAGCCAAAGCAGAGAAACGCACACAATAAATCTAAACTTTCTCATTTTATTTATGTACATCTGTCAGAGCAGATTTAATCCCGAGCCATTAGCTTTTGCTTCTTCAGCTTCTTCTGGGATATCTGAAAAACAAACACAGAAATGAGAAAATGGCAAAATGTTTTGAAGGTACTGAGAACTGTTAGAAATTTGTTTACTTGTTTACAAAATGATCCACTGATCATACTTGCACATACATAAGTGTCCCTACAAGTACTACATTGCTTACAGGCTTGCAACTTAAGATTTTATTGCAGCACATCCCAGTTTCACACATGGACTGAGGAAGGGAAGAACAAACTCCCTGTATGCTATAAATCCCCAAAAACCATCATCTGAAGTTATCAATGTTGTGTTCACAATAAATATTGAGGTTGCTCAGAAAGAACTTATCAGTTTTTTTCATAGGTATTCCAAAGGTGTCCTAAGATAGTCATCACAGCAACCCTTCTGCCTGAAAAATGCCAAGTATGAACACTCGGTTTTCCTGCTGCTGACATTAGAGGACTTATGGGTATGATGCTCTACCTTTTTCTTTTGAGCAACTTCCTCCTCTGGCTTGGGAACGATCTGCTCCTTCTCAGTGAGGATCATCTCGATGTGGCAAGGGGAACTCATGTAGGGGTTGATCCTACCATGTGCTCTGTATGTGCGTCGGCGCATTTTGGGAGCCTTGTTAACCTGGATGTGCTCAATGACCAGAGAATCCACATCAAGACCCTAGCAGGGAGAGGAATAAAACTTGTGACTTGTTTTTTATCTTCAAATAGTCTCCACAGCAAAAATGTGAATAATCACCCCCCCAGACACATAACACTGCTGGCAAATAAAACAACCGAACTTGGCAGTGTCACAGAACTGAGCAAGCTCCAAAGTCAGAAAAACAGAGACCACCCCTCTACCCATCACAATCAATTTAAAATTATGCCAGTGGCGCAATTATTGTTTCATGGTTACTCCAAAGGTGTCCTAAGACAGTCACCACTGCCATCAAAATTACTAAATTAAGCACCAAGTATATTACAAAGATACAAACTGACCAAGAGTTCACATTTTGCTTTGTTTTGTAGTTTTTAGGAGACCTAAACACCACTTAAACAGTTGATAACCATGTGCAAACTATCTCCCTGTGGAAAATTACTACTCCCATTTTAACTTGAAAAACACAGCCTAATTCAAACAAAGAGTATACCAACACCTTGATACAATTCAGTTTCATTGACAAAGCAGGCGTTACCTGGCCTTCCATGTCAGAGACACCCAGTTCAGGAGTGCTGACACACATCACGACATGAACACTGCATTCAGAAATGCTGACACAGCCTACCTTGAGCTCAGCATTGCTCTCTGCATTTTTGAGCATGTGCAGCAAGAACTCCGCACTCTTCCTGGGCCAGCGTCCCTGTGTCCAGCCCCACTGCTTGGCCTGGAAGAAGAGAACAATAATTCTATTTTTGTCCCAGTACAATACCATTTACCCTTCAGGCACCATTAACTTGCCATTACATCCCCTTCTAGTAACATTGCATAACAAAACAATTAAATTGGATCAATTACTTGACACTTCAAGTAGATGCAATGCTGTACTGGAATTAAGAGTAACTCTTCTCTCCCTCTTGAGAAACCTGGTCTAGTGGAAGGTGTCCCTGCCCATGGCAGGGGGTTGGAATTATATGATCTTTAAGGTCCCTTCCAACCCAAAACATCCTATGATTCTATATTTTAATACAAAGTTATAATCAACAATGACAGACTATTCTCCATACCATCTCAAAATCATCTTTTCCTCTTAACCAGACACAGCATCCTTCCCACATTTTCATCTTGGACCTCACCTGGGCGCATCTACCAACTCCTCCATTGTAGCGCCGGAAGGGAACGCATTGCTTCTTCAAGGTGACGTCCTTCAAGTACTTGGTGGCCTTGCGGATGTGCATGCCCTTGATGGCCTGGGCAGTCTCTCGAGTGTTCTAGCAATACAGAGCACAGTGAAGTTAACACATCTTTACAAGTTACAATGTGAGCAAAACCACTCCTCTTTCCTGGATCCTATTCTTTTTGCTACAAACTCAGTTTAAAGGAAGCACACACATAAAAAAGCCCCACGCCTAAATTAAAGAATGAAGAATAATTGAGAACACTTATTTTTTGCTACTTACTTTTCTAACCCTTGGTATGACTGCCATTACTGAATTTGCAGCTCTAACAAATTTTTATTGTTTTTTACCTAATGCCTAGATCTTTCCAATCAACAAAATTAAAATTTGAGTATTTATTCTTTTCATAGCTCCTCCTTGGCCACTAATCCAAAGAAGCAGGAGCCTGAAGGATAAATTCCGACTAAAATGCCAAATATGGCACCTCGGAGGAAGTGATGAGAACACAAGATAGAATCAATCTAAGCATCTCTGTAAGTGAATTTTAAAGGGGAGAAAAAAAAGGAAAAAAAATAAGGCTAAAGTATTAGTGCTTAAGACACTACATGCAGAAGTCAGAGAGTAACTATAATCCTACCTGATCATAGTAAAAAAGCAAATCAAGATAACTGAAATCTCTTCATATGAATTATGTACCACTGTGGAGCAGAAAAGCATCTGCTCAGCTTTGGTTTCATGGTTAACTCAAACGTGTCCTGGATTTACTGCCACACCTAAACCCTTTCCAGAGGGACCTATGCCCTCATGCCAAACACTACTTGCTTCCCCTGCCATACTTCTTGAGCAGCAGCATAAGCAGGTGAATCCAATGTTCCTTCCAAACAACCAGAAAGGCAGAGTAAGACAAATGAAACAAATGTCGCATCTCACTCTAGCCCCATTCCTCCTGCTAAATTCACTGTAACTGCTTTCCTAGTGTATTTTATTATCTGTATTAGAGAGAAAACCCTTTAGGACACGGTATCTTATTTTTGATCCTGTGAATGAAAACCATTACAAGCAGCTAAAGCAAACATAGGCCATAACCTACACTACCACCCTTAAGTAACCATGTAATGATACAGAATAAGAGACACTTCCTTCAAAAAAAGCCCAACAAAAAATAACAAAACCAAACCAAAACCAAATGAAATCGCATTTCTTACTATGCACACACGGACTACCTTGAAATGCACTCGCAGGTTGGATCCCCGTGACTTGCATGCTGCAGGAGAAAAAAAAAAAGAAGTTTTGGAATTAAAATCTCAGTGACTTTGGTCAAGTTCTACTCAAACATTCACGAAAACAACTCACATTTCGTGGGATTCTCTGGATCCAGAGAGTAGCGCACCATTTTTGGATCTCAGCTGCAAAAAAAAGCAATTAAAAACCCCATATTAAAGCTTCTAACACTGATAAGCAGAACCTGGATTGTTCACCTTACTGCCGATAACTAACTACAGGAGCTGCTCAGAAATTAGTCTTTTCACAATTAAATCCAAAAGTGTCCTAAGAAAGTCATCACCACTGCCATAACCTCTCCTTAGGGCCTGCTTCCACCTCACACCAGCCAACTACCCCCAAGCTCGCCATCTCCAACCCCTACCCGTCCTTCCCCCGCGCCAGCCCTGCAAATACCAAGGGGCAAATACATTGAGGCGGACTGAGACCTCAAGCCCTCGCCCCCTCATCGCCTCTCCAGGGCGCCCTGAGCAGGATGGGGGCGGATTGAGACAGCTCACTGACAGCCATAAGTCCTCACCTCCAGACAGCGGCAGGGAAGAGGAAATGTAGGAGGTGCCGGGAGCATCTAGAGCCACCCGCTCTCGCGAGAGTCCTAGCGAAATTTCGGCCAGGGAGCGTCGCGGAGGTGCCGCGCTGCGCCGCGCCGAGCGAAGGGAGTGGGAGGGACCGTCGGTAAAGGCGCGGCGACGGGAGAGGTGAGGGACCGGTCAGGACGGCACATCCCTGTGTGCGAGCCCGAGGTGTGGAAGTAAAACGTGCGTGCGCATCAGCCAGCGTCCTCGTGTCTCTGCGCGGGACACACGGTCTGTTCACTCTCAGCTCAAGGCCACTTGTTTGCAGACCAGAAATCAGCCGAAACCAGACCCAGGAGCAAGGCCAAGGGCTGCAGCTAGATGGCAGCTCGGGATGAGAATAGAGAAGCACATCGTTTAACAGGTATCCAGGAGACGAGACCGAAGAGTCTATTCATGTTTATAAATCACAACTGGTATTTATTGCACCATTATAAAAAAAAAATTCATCCAATTCCTTGTTAAAGTAAAAAGTTGGGGTTTTTTTCCATTTTAGGCAGCGTTTGCAACTAGAACTGCTTGGGAAATCAGACAAAGCAGTGGTTCAATAAAACCAAAACGTTTCCTGAAAGTGGAACCCAGCTCCAGCAAAAGGCTCATAAAGAAAAGTTTGACAGAGTGGGAAGAAAAAGAGAAATTACTTCCCGAGCAGCCAGTAGTCTGGTGTCCAGGCACCTCCCTGGCACGAGAGTCTGGGTTTAACTGTGTTTAGAAATAAGCAGAGCAATAACTTACTGCCTGTATAAATGCTCTGAGCAGGAGGCTATTTTTGAATCTCTTGTTTAGGGCTAAA
The DNA here is from genome assembly GCA_013399875.1 of Gymnorhina tibicen. Taxonomy (NCBI): domain Eukaryota; kingdom Metazoa; phylum Chordata; class Aves; order Passeriformes; family Artamidae; genus Gymnorhina; species Gymnorhina tibicen. The sequence continues at coordinate 15,844 of VXAZ01007525.1, forward strand.
AACTCCCATAGCTCTGAAGCTAGGATTTCACCCAGATGGGAAGAAGAAAATATTTGAACTATGACAAATATTTACATGGCTGGAAACTGTAGAGCTCTAATTGTGACTGCAGCTCTCTACCTGCCTTAAAATGTACCTTTGCTTTCAAGGGAAAGCTTTCTACAAATTACATGTACTGCCAGTGGAGGAAATGGGCCTTTTCATGGGAAGCACCTTCACATGCAGCTTCTTGTTAGTAGCAGATCACAGAAACAACAAAACATTCAGAGAAAGCTGGAAGAGAGGTGTGAAACATAAGTAGTTGACACATGGTGGGAATTATTACCTGGTCATTGTGTTCATCAGTCAAGTCCAAAACAAATGGCACATTTTTTGTTACTTAATTCTGCTTCCCCGACACACGGAACTATTTACACTCAGCTGCTGAGGGCTTGCAGTGGTGGAAGTGTAAAGGTAGGAGCTTCTGCTGATGGTGTCAGGAAATGAGATGCATGTTTTCAGCTTTGTTGGGAGGTTAATAACTGCTCTCAGAGGCAGCCTAGCACATATCTGGTGCTGAGATCAGGACTGAGGCAGCTGAGCATGTGCCCTTCTTGGGATTTACCCAGATTATTCCCCCAGTGCACCAGCTGCCTTGGATATTTAGCTTGTATGAGATGACTCGAAAAGAACTTTTGGATCCTAAGCAGAAAATATAGGCATGTAAGTCCAAAATCATGTTCCTGAAAACTCCTGTGTAGGAGGCAGCCACCTCCTAATCCTACTGGAATGTCAATTCCATAGGCTGTGCTGTGCATGCCCAGGAAGACCTCAATCTTTTAGCAGGCATTGAACGCAGAGATCCAACGCTGTTCAGACCTGAACTGTTCCTCTACTTTGTGTTCTTGAAGCTTCTGTCTGTAGCATCCTTCTGCAAAGGGCTCATCACAAGGGTGATGCTGTCTTGCTTTTTGCCTTTTTTTCTTTTATATATTCTCTGTGTTCTTTACACATATATTTGTAGTTCTGTAGTCTATTATTGTAACTTAGCTTCAGTATTTTCCCAGGCAGAAAGACAAAACAAATTCCAGGACCCCTATGCTATCTTGGTCCTCCTTAGAAACCAAGTTGAGACCAGCTCTTCGAGATATATTTTTTATAAACAGGGTTTAGTCCTCATCTGAGGGGGGAGGATTTAGAAGGTGCTAGAGCTGAGGGGCATGACTTCACTGAGTGTGTTTCTAATTGGGGACTCTTGTCAGATATGCTAATTTGCAAAATCTATAAAAATTGTACACACATTATGCAGGGTGTGAATCTTTGGCGTTTTCCACCTGACGAATTGTGCACCTAAGGATCCTTATATAAAGGTAACCTCTTTTTATCACCCTGTGTCTGGCTCGTATTTCTAAAACCAGAGAAAAAGACATCAAGGGCAGTAAAGGTTTCTACCATCTCCTGATGGTAGTGATGTCTGGGGTGGCCACCTAAAAACAGAGACTAGACAAGAATAAGGGAATAAAGGTAGGTATTTATTTGAAAGGCCTTCAAAGGTACATCCTGGGGAGCCAGTGGCTACTTGCAAAATGGACCTCAAGATGGATGACAAGTCACGAGTTCTTCCCACTTTTATAGGTTTGGTCTATTTGCATATCAGCATAAATTCACCAATTAAAACTTTAGCTAATGATGTAATTTCTTCAATTTCTCCACCTCTCTCACAACCCTAGTTTACACTTTTGGGCCTAGGACAATCTGAGTGTCCTTGAATAGCAAGCTCAGAGAAGCTTTGTTGTGTCTATCTGGCCTAAGAGAGCAGCTAACAGGCCACAAGAAACTTCAGTTATACACTAGGCAGTACAGGATTTGAAAAATATAAAAGTTAAAACCTAAGGCATCAGTAGAAAGGGACAGTGCCCATCTTAACCCAACAGCATGGTGGCCGCAGCACACTACCAGGACATGGGAGACCCACTTTCAATTTTCTTCCCTTGAGAGGTTTCAAAGCTTCTCCCTAACCACAAGGTGAGAGGCTATTCTATGGCAAAGATGTTCCCACCCTGCCTGTTGCAGGTTTTCTGCCAAGCAGCTCACAATGTGTCTGCTTCACATCTCTTCTCTGGGTGTGCTCCTGGGGCTGGAAGGAGGCTGCATCCCTTAACCTGCCCTGGAAGAGCCCAGTAGGCAGCAGGGAGTATACAGATACAGGATTGTTGTCTCACATTAAGTCCTTCTGTGGCTTTAGTTGTGAATAAACAAGTGGCCTTATCAGGCCTACTGTGGAATTGCCAAGCCAAATGTGATCCTAAGTGACAATCAACCACCATCCCTCCTGTCCGGAGAGGTGAGCCCCTAGACTGGCCAGGGTTATGTTTTCATGGCAGGTCTGGAACCAAAAAGAAAACTCAGTTCCAGCCTGTCTTGGTTTGAAAGACAGGTGTCTATCACGGAAGGCAGGAACCTCCCTTGGAATAGAAAATATGACCCCCTTCCCCTCCAAATTAGTATAACTTTGAAATTAAGGGGCTTTCAGGCAAAGATATGGGAAAAGGAATAACAGTTCTTGAGTAGTATGTATATGTATAACAAGGCAAACAAACAACAGTAACAACAAACAGAAAAAAACAGAAACCCAATAACAGCCTGTGAAAGGACAGGTGATAGTAGTTAATGAAATGTATGTTTGGTATAGAGATGGCTTAAGGATTCTAGTAATGAGAGTATATAGATTATATGGGATCCGAGCATGATGCAAATGGTATGGAATAAGGGGTGGAGATTGTATTGGGTCTGACCAAGGTAAAGTTCACAGCCCTTACAGTGCTGTGCTTTGCACTGGTAGCTGGACGGGTGTTGATAACAGAGCAGTGTTTTGGCTACTGCCGAGCAGTGCTGTCCCTCTGACATTCCTTCCCCCACCAAAGGGGATGGGAATGGGCAAGATCCTGGGAGGGCATGGACTGAGGATTTTTCCATTTTGGCCAGACCNCATGGACTGAGGATTTTTCCATTTTGGCCAGACCTTTATATGACTTTTTAACCCAAGACAGTCCTAATGTCATGGTATGGACACCCAAAGGAGAGCAAAGCTTTAGAAAATTAAAAGACAAATTGGTTAATGCCCCAGTCTTAGCTCTTCCAGATTCAGAAAAGGAATTTGAGCTATATGTGGATGTTAAACAGGGCCATGCTAAAGGAATTTTGGTGCAAGAGCATGGGGGAACATGGCGGCCTGTTGTTTATTTTTCTAAGCTGTTAGACCCAGTGGCCAGAGGCTGGCCCCACTGTCTGCAGAACTGTGCAGCCACGGCCTTGATGGTAACCGAGGCCCGAAAACTAAGGGGAGGATGTCTGACTGTTAAAG